>JANHGB010033518.1:0-27593 GCA_026283785.1 Coracopsis vasa
TACACGAACACTGTTAAATGAAAGGAGATGTTAACTCTGTCTCAGAAAGGCAGAACTGACATCGCTAAAACCTGAAACGTAGTGGTCTCAATAGAGCAAATAGCAAAGATATTACTGATTTTTATTCTTTTTAATCCAAATAACCATATTTTTAAAATGTCCCATATACCAAGGACTGAAACTTGACAACATATGTAGGGAGTGAACCTTTCAACTCTGGTGCTGTACTTACTACACTGCTGTTCCACAGAACTGACACATGCTGGATTCCTCATCTGAGCTTTTTGCTTTGAAATAGGCAAGAAGTTATGGATTATTTTTTTTTCATAAATTCTAAGGGTATTAGAAATGGATGTCTCAAAGAGAAACAAGATGTTGGCTTTAACATTCAGTAACGGAGAAACTACTTTAGTATGGAAGTTCTGAGGAGTTTTTTCCTGGTTATTCCATATGTTTCTTTTCTTCTGTACTGAACTAAATAATTAAATAAATAAATTGCATCAGGGTTGAACTATATGTGAAGTGAGAGAGTTAGAAAATATGTGTGTATCTCCCACATGCTTTGGGCACTTCACTTAAAACAGATACTGTATGCTAAATGTCTCAAATGTGAGCTTCTTTAATTCTTGAAATAATATAGTCTTTCTTTTATTTTTTTAACACTTAAAACTATTCTGCTTGTGATCTTACATACCTCTATGGTCTGCTTCATTGGTTTTCCAGTTCAAGCCATTTTAAGCAGAAAAAACTAATGATACCTCTTCCCATAAATTTGGATGAAAACTGTATGTTTTCTATAAGCTTATGGTGGAAATAAAAAAACTTTTAGATTCTGATCTCTTTTGGCTCTGAGTTTATTAATTTGCAAGTTCTTAATGTATTGTTCCTTTATATGCTTACTCATGTTTTTAAAGCTCACTCCATGTTTTTAAAGCTCACTCATATTCCCTTTCTTAGAAGAAAACAAATGATAGGAAGTGGCAGAAGAGAGGAAAAAAGGCTATGTATCTTGTCAATACAGACAAAAACACTAGAAGAAATCTGTGAAAAAAGGGAATGCAACTGAAGAATAAATAAAGTTTTATTCATTGTGGAAATATTTATGAACACTGTGTTTAATTCTGGTCATGCATATTGAAGAAAGTTTAACTGGAAGTTCAGAGTTCGAATAAAGGGTCACATGACAATCAAAAATGCCTGTCATACCAAAGAAAAGCAACAGAAATTATTTATTATTAATTGGTATCAGATTTTGTCTGTCACTTGACTAGATAGAATTTAGAATGGCTTCCACATTCTACCAGTTCTACTTAAGAATTCATAGAAACAGAGTGTACCAATGGTTGTTTTTTAGATACATATGTATATGCGTATTTACTGTTTTCTCCCTTCACACCCATTCAAATTCGTTTGTTTCATTTTCAATATAAGTTGTTAGATGGAGAGGCTTTAATAGCATCTATATTAAAAATGCATTTTTATGTGTTTATGTTCAGTTACATTCATTCAGTTCCACCAGTTTTGCAATAGCTGCATTCATTTAGGAATAGATTTCCATAAATTGGATTACTGTCTTAGCAGTAATTTTGCAGCTATTCTCTTTTTCTTTTTGAATGGGAAACACAGAGACCTGGTCAATAAGGATGCTGACATATATGCAGGGGAATGTTTTGTTTTCAGGTCATTTAATGAGATTAAGCTGGAATGAAATTTGTGTTATTTAAGTCACTATGCCTGTGTTAAATAGCAGTTGCTTTAGTTCAATATGTCCCTTGTGACTATCATGGATTATTGCAAAGTGAACATCAGGAAATTTAGGTTGTTTCAGGAAAACAGCAAAATTCAAACCAGATTTGTGCATGCACACAAAAGGATCTCAGAATTGTCTTGTAGTTAGTCTCTCAGGAATATATTTGCTGTGTACTGACCTCGGAGAGGCATAAATTAATAATTCCACAAAGTCCTTAATAGCAGTTCAATGTTTGGCACAAGAGAATTAGCAATGTATTACATTCATATAACCACTTACAAAACTCAATTGCTTGGCTGATTACAACCTCCTCCAGGAGTTCTGCTTCTTTGCCTTTCATGCATCATATAATAAACTATCTCTGGCATTTTCTTTTAGCACAATCATTAAAGCTTATTACTAATTCAGTGCCCTGTCTGATCTTTTGTACTTTTGCACACAAATTCATATTTCCTACTTGGGGATCCCATGAAGCTAAGTGAATGTGCAATTCAATTCAATATGCATCATATTCCTTCTTTCAAGCAAGACTTAACTTGATATTTTAGATCCAGCCTGTAAAACAGGAGTCTCTGTACAGTTTTACTTCATTTTATGTGTCTATGCTAAACTTAAAAATGGCTAGAACAGGTACAAGTTAGGTAAATGTATGTGACTTTTCTAAGAGAACAATGAAAAATCATGAAACTTTACAGTAAATGCAATACTTTTCCTGCAGTCCAAGGCAAAAGCATATTCAGCTAGGATGTATTGCTCTTTAGAACCCAAGTGAAAGTAAATATGGAGATGCTAAATACATTGCTGCATTGCAGGGTAGGAACTTGATGAGCCTGTTTTATCTTGATACACCATGATTAGACTTTCAGATGCTTAGGCCACATTTCTGTTTCACATTTACAGCACATCTACATCTCTTAGTGTGTTAGCTCCACCATGCTCTTTTCTTCATTCATCACCCACACAAAAAGGCTGTTGGACTAGCTGACTGTGGACTGATACATAACTAGCATATACTGTAAGGTCAGCCATTCAGTTTTTATAATAAGAAACATTTTCTCTGTACTACATATTTCTTTTTTTCTGTAATTTTTGTAATGAACCACAAATTCTGTGTAGATAATGAACATAACATGGTATGGTATGCATTAATGTGGGCATGTAAAGGTACTTCAGACCAAGCAAACATGGTGAATTACCTTACTCGGTCCTAATACCTGACAGGCGAAGGCAATCGGGTCACTCCGTCTAACTTAAATTTTTAAATGTAACATATGTACCAATCTAGACAGTGGGAGGCAGTGTGGATAACACCTAGAAAGATTCACATCCAATTTTTAAATAATGCAGCTTCCTGAATTAACCAGAGACCTTTAAAAAGCATTTGTGTATCACTCTCTTATCTCTCATGTTTTGCAGTCAAAACAGCAAAAGGTATTAGCATCCCACATTCTGAATTATTCTGAAAGCCTGGGGTTTAATTGCTATCTTTAGTGTGAGGTGAAATATAAGAATCCCAGCTTGTCTCAAAGAGTGTTTAGTACTTATATGCTGGGACCTGAAGGAAGCCATTTTCACTGTTAACTGATATTTCTATTTTCCTAATTTGAAACTTGATTAACTTCTTAATAACTAATATTGTGGTAAAAGGAAATGTCTTTTGACTCAGTGGACCAACTTCAGCTGAATATTTCATTACTGATTGAAATCATTGAATTGAGAAGGATTTGTTCATTGTGAAGGTCACAGACTAAATGATCTGATCTAAGACTTCTTTTCAAGTCATCCATATAATTGCAATGCACTGATAATTTTCATACTTGAGTAAAAACTAGGGAACTGGCTCAGTATTATGAGATAAATGAAGTATTAATATGCTGTAATTGTGATTTTTAAAGCTGAAGTAACACTTCAAAATTTCATGCCAGTCTAACTAGATGAGAAAGTATGCCTGAAACAATAATATTTCCCATCAGAGCAGTTTTTTTTCATGACTTTTTTTGCCTGAGGGTTTCTTTGCTCTTGTGATTTATTGATGATTCAGTTATTCTTCTACCAATCCATTTGAACTAAGAAAAACATGACACTTGGCATACATAATTATAGTCATGTAAAAAGAAAGAATATCTTTCATACCTCTTGGTTTCTGCCCACAATACTCTCACTGACTACAAACAAATACTTATAAATTGGTATTGATCTGATAAGGGGGCTAGAGCAACTCCTATAGGAAGCCAGGCTAAGAAAATTGAGGCTGTTAAACCTGGAGAAGAGAAGGCTGCAGGGAGATCTCATAACAGCCTTCCGGTATCTGAAGGGGACCTACAAGGGTGCTGGAGAGGGACTCTTCATCAGGGACTGTAGTGATAGGACAAGGGGCAATGGGTTCAAACTTAAACAGGAGATTTAGGTTACATATAAGGAAGAAATGCATTACTGTGAGGGTGGTGAAGCACTGGGACAGGCTGCCCAGAGAAGTGGTAAATGCTCCATCCCTGGCAATGTTCAAGGCCAGACTGGACAGCACCTTAGGGCGGCATGGTCTAGTGTGAGGTGTGCCTGACTCATGGCATGGGGGTTGGAACTGGGTAATCTTACCATCCTTTCCGATCCTAACCGTTCTATGATTCTATGGTTTTCTGAAAGATACAGGTATTTTGCCTGATACTGAAATACAGCAGTGTTTTTCCTTGTAATAAAAATTCATGGTTTCACATATCTATTTCCATAACAGATCTTTCATTATCTACCAACTAGAGAGTAAAATGAAATTTGACTTCTTATTATATTAATTACTTGTTAGGTATTTTATAACTGTAACTAATTTTATAAAACTCTTTGGCAATGGAAAGAATGACAAACATATTTCAAAGACTAAACTCACAAGTTATTAGCCTTAGAATGTTTTTGTAGAAAATTTTTAAATCTTGTCTCTGTTCTTACTATATTTTACTCTATATGCAATTTGGCCTATAAAGAAACTTACAGCTTAATTTAAATCCTGTAGAAGTTATTTCAGGTTCTTTCAGGACAGTTTTGACGCTGCTGATGTTTTGTACATGTGCTGTTTATTAACTGCTGCTTTTGATCAAACTTTTCTTACAAAGGCAATTATTCTGCCTCCTGCTATAGGAAAAAAGAGATAAATGTTGAGAATATTCTTCCTTAACTTTAGAAACTCAAAAAGGTGTCACTTTTTTTTAACATTTTAGGCGTAATTGTTCAATAAGTGGATACTGAGACAGAACAAAATGGAACATCTGTATGGTATACAATTATTAAACTTAAAAAAGATGATTATGTAAGCACATTAGCTCAGTGTAGCACAAAGTAATTTTGTGAATTCAATAAATTCTCATTTACTGACAGTCAATGTATCTTTTTTAATAAGAAAGCAAACAAAGGGCCTTAAACTCATGCTGTAATAAATTATTAACTTACAAAGACTATTTTGCCTCAACTAAATTATAACCTGATAAAGTCATGAAAATTTTTAACTGGTGAAGTCTGCATTCAGTCACTGGTCTTGCAGAGGTAATGTAGCCTGTATAATTTTGATTAGAATTAAATTTATTTGAAACAGGTTCTTTGTATTAGGAAACTATACTTTCTAATGTAGGAAGTAGAACTCTGCGATAAAAATATCAAATATCCATGCAAAAGGTGATTCCTCCCTCCTCCCTCCCCTCCCCCCAGTATTTTCTGTCAGTAGTTGCTCTTTCTTTAATTGCAGGAACTTACTCTATGATTTGTTTTATCTTTACTTTTTTTTTTTTTTTTGGAATGTATGTATTCTTAACTTAGCTACTGAACCAAATACAAGAAATACCATTCAAACTTTACACACAGAAATAGGATATCGTTAATGCTTTCCATTCAGAAAATTATTCTTTTTTAACTTTTACCAGTGAACTACTACATGGATTGCTATCTTTCCTGTCCTATAATCTGATTCCTAGATCAGGAGTGGACTGATTGAGCAGTACAGAAGTCCAGCACTGATGAAATTGCTTTCCCCTCACTTCTACCAGGGAGATATCCTTTGTACTAGAGTAATTCTCCTGCTCTTTCAGGCATACTGAAAGGGCAGAAAAGGATACAAAGGGTCCTAAGCCAAAGACTGGATATAGTCTTTGATATTCACAATGAAAGAATTTTGAAAGGTAAAACCTCGTTAAGAAATTCAGCAAAGGCATGATTCAAGCTACTACCTCACATCAAAGGTAGCCTGGTCTTTTGAGGTTGACTTGTCAAACTAAATTTAAAAATGGCTTTTCTGATTAGTTATCAAAGCTTTGTAGGGATAGAACTGAGAAAAATGCTTTTGGATCTGGTCATTTTGGATCAGATTTCTCCTAACATCTCGTACTTTGTAACCACTACTGCATTTTCTAGCCATTTGATACATACATTTGTATGTATATATATAAATGTTTAGGAATATTTATCCATCTTAATACAAAAAGAAGTGATGAAAGCCTGCAAATTTCCAGCTCAGAGGAGACTGAGTTTGGTCTAAATTCACATCTGCACTCAGTGGCTGAATAAGCTGAAGTATAGACCACTGGGGAATAGAAATCTATAACATCTCCTCAGGCAAAATTTTCGCTGTGATCAGTGGAGATGAAAGTACTCAGTACTGGATGCTTTCTTCTTGTCAATCTTCCACTCTAAATACTGAGTGAAATTATAATAGAAATCGCAACAGTTTTGGTGGGATACACAATGAGATTCAATTCAGTTAAAAGAATATTCCCAACTCAGAAATAAAATATGGCTGTTACATGATCATGATTGTGATTATTTCTCAAGCTTTCTTTTTAATCATGCAGTGCTGAAAATAAGTCTTACACTGCTGTAGATACTCAAAAACTATTAAGAGATATTACAAGAAGTCTACAGACACCAATAATCTGGAAGAAATAGAAAAAAAAATGAGCTGGTTTTGATGCTAAATGAAGTACTACATAAGGTAATGTAAAATTACTAAGCCTTATAAATTAAAATGTAAAATTAGCAAAGAAGAACTTGAGGGACTTGATTTTGCTTGATTCAAACTCACTGGATTATCCTTCATCTCTGAATTCTGAAAGCACTTGCACATAAAGATGAATGCTTACTTACAACTATTTTCAACAAATCATCCAGAGCAGAGGTGGCATCTGGTAACTGAAGTAATAGAACTTAATATAGTTAAGAGGCATAAGAGTAGCCTTTGCAATTGGTGGACTGATATCTGTAATCAGTAATGACAGGTTTTCAGGCTTTTTTTCAGAGAAATACATTATACTTCTCCCTATACAAAATTTTACTATAAACTTACCAAGAAAAGCTAAACTGCAAAAAATTATTCATTTGAAGTCATCTAATAAAATAGGACCCTGAGAACTAAGGAGGAAGTAAGACTTATAAATATGTTTCATTATAAGTATTTTTAAAGTTTTGATTAGCTGAACAGTACCCTGAATATTCAGTAGTGGTCGTAGAGTTGTTCTGCAGTCATTTTGGACCTTTGGGTCTATGGATTAGGAAATTAGGAAACCTGACTGAAAAGGGTAAGCAATTCCTATCAGAGGTGCTCAGGCTTATCCACAACCAGAGCTTTAAAGCAATTAGTCAATTTCTAACTTCTCTTTATCTGCATTAGACCTTTGTGAAATTAAATTTTAGTGTTTGTCTTATGGTCTATTCCTTGCTGAGATATAAACTCTAAAATGATAGTACCAAAATGTGATATTGGGAATTAATTTTGGTTTGCTCTCAATAACATGGATTGTTTTAACAAAAACTAGGTGATACCAATTGCTGACTGGAACTTTTGTCATTTTTAAGCAGCAATTGCTGTCTCTTTATCAGCAACTCATGAATGCCTTTAGCTATATTTTACAAGCTGTCTCAATTGAAATAGAGGAATGAAAATGTGTGCTTCACTTTAAATGTGGAAATATCATCTTACAGAATTATTTCAGTTGAAAGACAGTGGAATAGATGAACACTTTTCATGCCAGGAAAAAACAAAACAAAACAAAAAAAACTAAATAGTGGGTATTTAGACTAGGGAAAACACACAGAAACATAGAACACCAGGTTGAAATGGACCTCAAAGAGCATCTGGTCCAACTTTTCCAGGAAAAGCGTTACATAGACTAGATGTCCCAGCACCCTGTTCAGCTGAACCTAGTGTCCAGCACTGGGGAATCCACTATTTCCCTAGGGAGATTAATCCAGTGACCGATTGTTAACATTGTGAAAATTTACCTCTAGCGTCCAAACAGAATCTCCCAGGAATAATTTGTATCCGTTACCCCTCATCTTTCCCATGTGACTCCTTGTAAAAAGGAAATCTTCATCTTCTTTGTAGCCACCCTTTAAATACTGGAACGAAGTGATAAGGTCTCCATAGAGCTTTCTTTACTCAAGGCTGAACAAACCCTGTTCTCTCAGCCTTTCTACATAAGTCAGGCTTCCCAGTCCTTGGATCATCTTTGTAGCCCTTCTCTGGATACTCATCAGCCTGTCCACATCTTTTCTGTATGGTGGGGACCAAAACTGAACACAGTACTCCAGATGTGGCCTGACAAGTGCAGAGTATAGTGGGATAATGGCTTCTTCATCCCTGCTGGTGACAGCCTTGTTGATGTAAGCCAGAAACCTGTTGGCTTTTTTTGCTGCAGCTGCACGCTGCTTACTCATGTTGAACTTGTTGTCCATCAGGACCCCCAGATCCCTTTCCACAGAGCTGCTCCCCAGCTGGGCATATCCCAGCCTGTGCTGCACTCTTGGATTGTGTGTACCCATGTGCAAGACCTTACTCTTGTGCTTGTTGCATTTCCTATTTCTTGTTAGGCCACTCTTCCAGCCTATCCAGGTCTTCCTGCAAGATGGCTTTCCAAAGTGTCCACTTCCCCACTCAGTTTGTATCATCATGATTACGATTATTCACACTGAACTCTACAGTGGTGTTTGTACTTTGCATTTTTTAAAATTATGTGAAGTGTTTAGGTGCTTGAATTCTATATGGAAATCTCAGGGTTGTTAACCATTTTTAGGGATCATTTAGGGATCATTTCTCTTATCTACAAGCAATAGACTACTGACATTTGGATTGCATCAGGATAGCCTCCAGCAATTATGCATGTTTCTCCTGTGTAGCCTTTGTCAAATATGTAGCCTTTGTCAAATATGCCAGCCTACAGAGAATGCCACTGTACTATTGATATCACAAATAACTTCTAATTACTGTCTGTGGGCAACTGAACCAAGTCCCATCTTTGAAAATAAAGTTAGCATCCTTCAAAAAAATCTACATGTAAAAGCTTATATTTATATTTATATTAAAGTAAATATTTTTGCATCACAAGTTTGATTTTTTTTTAGTACTGTTCTGCAGTTCTAATTCTCTGCTGAAATAAAAAGTACGGTTGTTCTTTAGACTCAGCTGACTACCCTGAGCATGACAGCAATTTAGACACAGCAGATACCCACATATTAACACTTACATGTAGGTTTCTTAATCTCAAATTGAATCCTACCTGTGGATATCTAATAATCATACAGAAAGGTAAATATCTTAAGGCTGTATCCACAGAAATAGTTGCAAAAAGAGCATATTTACTTGAGCATCTCTCATGGGGGAGTATGGGTTCTCTTGGCTGCTTTAGTCAGAGCATTAGTATATCTGTCAGGTAGTACCAAAACGCTCTGCAGCTTTAGTGACATATTTAGTGGTAGTACAGTACTTCATTATTCATCAGCATCCATGCCAGTGAAACTTAATGGCAAATGCACACTTAAATAGCTGTGAATAGGACAGTAAAAGCTTCCAAATGAATAACTGTTTTACACAGACAGCTTTTGCATCCTAAATTGCTCAGTGGCTGGATTTTAAAATAGCCTGTGCTTTTCTTAGTTAATCTTCAGGCACTGTAGAAAAGGCAGCAGACTGCAAAAGGATTCATTTACGAAATGAATGTAGCATGGTAGAACAGTCAGAACTATTTCCTCCTAGGAACCATTATAAGGGGTGGAAGAAAACAAATTTCTTACCTGCAGATAGTTAAAAACAACAGGTTTTTTGTTACACCGCAGTTTAGCCATTTTGAATTTAAAATAGTTTCAGAAGTTTTCCATGATTTCCCTACAGAATTCAATACTCATAATATATGCAGTGCCTGGTGGAGGGGTATCAATTTATTACTTTCTGAGTAGGCATGTTAATGTTAGTGTAAGAAAAAATTTTCTTTTATATAGCTAAGATTCCTTGAAACCAAGGTTTAAAAAAACCCACCATGTTTAAAAGATAATGCAATATCCTTTTCTGCAATGCACTGCGTATTTGATCTGTACTGCATTATAAGTGTGAAATTAATTCTGGACACGAATGTCCCATTCATAGTTTTCTATGTGGAATAGGCTGAATTCTAGATCAAACACTGAGTACAGTTTTCCATATGGGTTTTACTTTAGCATACAAAGCTAAATTGCATGCAAAGCAGTGCTTCTTTTTTTTCCTTAATTTTTTTTTCTTTTTTTTTTTTTAAGAAGGGAAAATTTGGAGCCTGTAAATCTATTCAGCATTAAAGAATTACACAAGATAAACAGGAGTTGTCAGACTAATTCCCGCTGCTTTGATGCATGATAAAAACAGAGAAACAATAATAAATGGATTACATATTTCTTGTTTGCCTGGATTACCCATTATAAATTAGCATTTGCACTTCCTCCTCACAGATGATGAGCAGCCAGGCTGCAACCATGCTTGCATGATCTATAGATGCAAATACGTATGTCACTTATGGGACTCTTGGCAGTATATGCTGTAATCAAAGAATTAAAATATCCAGTACCAGAAAGAATATATCTTCCTTTCTAGTCAGGTGGGCGAAGGACTAAGTAGTATGTGAATGTGTGAATAATATTAAAATCATCTATGCTTGCTGACCATATGAAATTCATATGATTTTTGAGAGATTATCTGGTTTTATTTTTCCTGTTTGCTGATGTCAGATAAAAAACCCAGATGCTTCTTGGTTTTATTTCTACAGTTCTGAGTTCTTGTTTCATTAATGTTTTTGTTTGTGTGGACTTTCTTAGGCTATATTCAGTTGGAGGTCGGGATGGAAGTTCGTGTTTGAGCTCAATGGAATATTATGACCCTCACACAAATAAATGGAATATGTGTGCTCCTATGTGTAAGAGAAGAGGAGGTGTAGGAGTAGCAACATGTGATGGCTTTCTTTATGCAGTTGGAGGCCATGATGCTCCTGCTTCTAACCATTGTTCCCGACTGCTGGACTATGTAGAAAGGTACCCAATTATACATGCATTTTTTAAAATACAAAATAATGTCCAGTAACATCACTGTCTTAACTAAGTGATGGTAAAATTAAAAAGATGTTTTTACCCAGGAAATTCCAAATTATTATATATTTGAAAGATTCCACAGACATTTGTAGAAGATAATTTCTTCAAAGGTTAATTTTTTCCTTTTTTCACAGTAGCATTAGATATTATCATGGACACAAAAATCCACTCTTCTCACACCTCATTTAAGAAATTTTGGGTTTAAAACATGATGCAGAGCCATAAACTAAACTGCAGAGATCAAAAAATCAGCATTGAATTAATTTTATAACACAAAATTTTGTCCAGTTGTATTTTGTAACTCTAAAAACATAGGTGAGCAAGGAAGTAATACAGAACCGCTTAAGTGATTTATATTTAAGGTACATGACATTGCTTCCTTTAGCAATGCTACCACTTCCTGATGTGTTGATATAAGCCTTACACACTGTATTTCAGTATCCTGAACTTTGCAGGTGGATATTTTGCAAATTCAGTACTACCTGTTAAGGCAGTAGGGCACAGTTGGAGTGTTTATAGCATTCAGTTTGAAGGTACTCTTCAAATGTTTAATTAAGGTTTGACTCTTTTCTATTTCTGTATGTTTTAAAATAGAAAAAGGAAAATACAGTCTCCAAATATATACAGGTTGAAAAATTTAAAGTAGATATGTTTGAGTAGCTGGTTTATCTTTACATACAAGTAAAAACTGGTGCTAGGAGAGATTTGTATATTTCTTTTCTGAAGGGTTTAATCTTTAAATGTCTGGCTTGGCATTTACCATTTACTCAGTATGTAATCCAAAATTCGTATATGATTTTGCTCAGTCTTAAAATCATTCCGATCTCTTTATGTATGCAAAGATTACATACTGCCAAGTACTTTACTTCTTGTCTCCAACAGATGGAAAACTCATCAGAAAAATCCTATGGTGCCTGTACTTCAGGGGCTATTCTCATGGGCTTCTATTTACAAGGAACAATAACCAGAATTTTCAATGAAATAAATTTATATTAAAACTACTAGGTACAATATTAATAGTATGAAATCTTTCCAACTACTTTTGATTATTGGTATTTGTAAGGGAGCTTTTCTTTCATTTTTTTGGTCTCTGAGCAGAAAAACGTTCTGGTGTTGAAGACAAACCGCAACCTGTCACATTTGTGTTTCTCAGGGAGGACTGTAACAAAAAAATATACCACTCATTCTTAAGCTATTTTATGTACTGATATCTGAATGTCATTATATATTCTTCCTTGTCTAGGTATTTTTGCACTGATAGCAAAACATGTGGATAATGTACTTTGTGGACAGTTAGCTTCCAGACTAAAATCTGGGACTAACAAATCAGAACTTGTAAGGCTAGTATCTTGCATAGACTGGATGTGAATTAATTGGTGGACTCCAATAAAATATGAAAAAAAACTCTCATGTCCCTCCCAGTGATTGATAAATTTATAAGGTGGCTGGGATGTGATTTAGTTTGTCCATTTTTACATTCAAAATTAGTGCATCACCTTCAAAAAATAAAATAATCTGAATAATTTAGGAAACCAAACACTAGTAACTGATAATGAGATCGATCACAGTAAACTATTTTACATATCTCTGAAAGTTTTACTTGATGTAAATATCTAGGGCATTTTTTTTTTTTCTACTAAGTTGCTTTTCTTCTTCAGAAATGATTTTCTGCTTCAGTCATTTTGCCATTCTGATACAACCTGATAAGATGCACTTTATTCAAATATGATTTTGTTCCTGGAAGATTGTCAAACCAGACATAATGTTTTCAAAATTATTTTTGAGATTATGTAAATCTAAGGAGACCAGATATGTGGGTTTTAAATGCTACTGCTAGAATCTTGCTCAGTAGTAATTAGCACTCCTAATTTCATGTCGTCTAAGATTGATGCAATTGAAAAGGATTTCCTATAGGTTCAAGCATTCTAAAATAAAATGTTTGCTCTTCATAAGCTGGGAAACTACAATGTTGCATAGCTTTTTTAAAGGTAAAATAACCAGTTCCTTTTTAAGAATTATAAAATATTGGAGATATTTTGAAAATTTTATAAAACAGTTTTCTTTTCCAGATGTTGCTCAAAACAGCTATTAAAACCTTAAGCAAATTCTTCCCCTTCTTCTCATTTTGATTTCAGATTGATTCTTTCCAGAACTTCTATCATAACCCTTCTGACCTTAGGGCATACCTAGCTATTATAAAGATGAAATGTACAGTTGTTTTTAGCAGAAGAAAGGATATAAGAAATCTCAGACATTTCCATGGCAATTACAAAAAAACAAGTTCTTGCGCAGTTTGATTTTGCTGACAGAATTGAGTTATAAGAATTCTGTTTAGCCTTGCATACCTCTTTGTTAGAAAAATATTAAGCCCAAATATGTCAATTTATTTAGTTTCCCTGCTTTAGCACGTCTTCACCGCAGTCTTTCTGGAGTAGTGTATTAAAGAGTCTATCAAAAGCCTAGAGTTTTCCTTTTTTTGTAAAGCATATGTATATGTCCTGGATTCAGCTGTAACAGTTTTTTCTTTCCTTCTTAGTAGCTGGTGCAGTGCTGTGTTTTTAACTTTAGCCTGAGAGCAATGCTGATAATACACCAATGTTCTAGTTGTTGCTAAGTAATGCTTACTGCGATCAAGGACTTTTTGTGCTCTGCCAGTGAGGAGGGGCACAAAAAGCTGGGAGGAAACAGAGACAGGGCACCTGACCAAACTAGCCAAAGGAGTATTCCATAGCACAGCACACCAGGCCCAGTATATAAGCTGGGGGGAATTACCCAAAGACCCAGATTGCTGCTCTGGTCGGGCTGGGTATCAATCAGCAGGTGGTGAGCAGTTGTATTGTGCATCACTTGTGTTTATTGTTGGGTTTTTTCCCCTCTTTTTTTAGTTTTATATTCTTTTCCTTATCATTATGATTATTGGTGGTGGTAGTAGTAGTAGTTTTGTATTATACCGTAGTTACTGGACTGCTCTTATCTCAACCCATGGGATTTACATTCTTTCAGTTCTCCTCTCCATCCCGCTGGGAGCCAGGGAGAAGAAGGGGAGAAGTGAGTGAGCGGCTGCATGGTTCTGAGTTACCAGCTGGGCTTAAACCACAACAGTATATACAACTTTCTGTAGTATTATCAACTTCTAGTTAATAAAGTTTAGACTACAAGAAAATATATTGAAAGAACTTGACTCTTTCCAAGAAAATGAACTTATATCTAATGCTGCCTCTTAAAGGTGTAGGAGAAAGTGGTCTGATGCCTAATTTTGTATAGGGTGCTAAATGATTTTTATTTTCTGGAGAAAAAGGACTAAATTCGGGTCAAAGTCTGCATGAGCTGACACTTATCTGGATATTCTTTCTCTTTCCTCAGGTATGATCCAAAAACTGATACATGGACAATGGTGGCGCCCCTGAGTATGCCTCGAGATGCTGTTGGTGTCTGTCTCCTTGGTGACAAATTATATGCAGTAGGTGGCTACGATGGTCAAACATACCTGAACACTATGGAAGCCTATGACCCTCAAACTAATGAATGGACACAGGTAATCAGAAAGTCTTTATTTTTTTTACATCTGCAACATATTTTGATCATTGTACACAAAAACATTTCTGAAAAAGAAGTACAGTATCTGAGGTTGCCATTGCTGTAAAACTAGTCGTAGTATTTTACCAACTATTATGTCAGGAAATTCCTCTGAAGACAGAAAAGAGGGAATTAGATCCTAAGAAATTTGTCAAAGACAGAATAAGAAGTCATTATAAATACTCTTTTGTCGCCTATTAGACAAAATTCTTTTTCTGACTAACTTCTATAGCAAATTATTCTTTTCCAACTTTCTTCATGCAGAAGCATTATAAAAAGTAGCAAAATGGATTTAGACTTTTCATTGGTACTGAGCGTGTCCTGTATATCCTTTACAGGAAAATTTTTATACTGTGTAGAGACCCAAGTTTCCATTTCATTCTTCAGTTCAGTTTTCTTCTGTACGATAGATATTTTCATAGGATCATAGAATGGTTAGAGTTGGAAAAGAAGGTAAAATTATCTAGTTCCAACCTCCCTGCCATGGGCAGGGACACCTCTCACTAGACCAGGTTGCTCAAGTCCCTGCCCAATCTGCCCTTGAGCACTGCCATTTTTAAAATGTTTTGAAGTTTTGAAATGTTGAATTGCGTGCATTGTCCTAATTTTTAACTACATAAGAATTAATAGTATAATATTAAATTGGTTGTAGGACATAATTATTTTATTATGTCACAGTAGTGCTTGGATCCATAGCAAAGACAAAAAGAAACAAAGCATTGTTTCAACACTTTCTGTTACTAGTTCTAAGACTTCCTGAAGAAGTATTTTGCTCCACCAGTGTAGATGTTTACATCTGAATTAGTCACCCTAAGTTCCCTGTAAATTTGGTGAAAAGTACATACTTTGAAAGCATGATCTTATCTTCATATAGGCATTTTAAATATGCTAGATGTATTATATTCAAAATGCTTATTTGTTTTTTATGATTCTAAAGGGCTGCTTCTGTTGTCAATCTTAAATATAGACATATATGGTCTAAAACTAATGCAGAAGCCTATCTTTTTAATCTAATATTAAATAAATTATAAGAGCATTTTTATGATTTTCTGTAGCAGATAAGAAATAAATTTGGAAAGATTCTTTTACTAAATCCACCAGTCCACATAAAAAAAACCCCAAACAACCCATGAATAACCACATTTGGACAGATAGTTAGGAAACGTGTATCATTAATTATAGTGTATTATCTTTACTATTGCATACCATATAAGCTGGCTCTGCTGTGTTACTTTCATCAAGATCCAGTTCCCTAAAGTTATTCATCCTTGTGTTGCCTTGAATAGTGTCTAAATCTGCCAAACTTATTCCAGCATTTGAACCTGTTTAAGAATACAGGAACCATACAATTTTGGTATTGGTAGTCTTGACCTTGTCTCAGGGGCTACAGTCACAGATTATAAAAAGCCCTTGCATATCAGTGGTTCACAAAACTAACGATAACTCTAAAATCACTTCTTTTTTCTGTTCTCACATTTTCAAGTGAAAGGCTTCAGATGTAAGTAACTTTAAAACTACAATACTAGGATATTGTGGGTTGTATGGGTTTTTTTTAGTGGTTTATAGGCCCATCAGTTTTGACCATTAAAGAATAATGCTGACACAGCACTTTGACAATCACTTGCATGGCTTGTTCCTGTTCAGTTAATTTGTGTCTTTTTTCCTGCAGATGGCTTCCCTAAATATTGGAAGAGCTGGTGCCTGTGTTGTAGTCATCAAACAACCATGACTTTGATCAGCTCTGCTTAGGGCTTTACAGACTGTGAAATGATTATTTTTCTATCAGACAATAAGAATGATTACTTCATGAGAACAAGGATTCACACAGTGGATACTCTGTTGATCACAAACTTGAAGAAGTTTGGAAGTGAGAAAGATTAAGTATTTATGCCCTATAAAATCATAAAAACTGTTCACAGTTAGTGAACAAGAAAAAAAAATCAGGCTGTTGTAGGCATAAATATGTGAGCACGGGGTGGTAAGTTCAGGTACCGTTCTCATGAATGTGTCCTGGAGAACTGAATAACCAAGGGACAGCTCTACGCAAGGAGCAGGAGGGAATATGAGAACAGTTTTCACAGCTGCAAGAGTTTTAACAGCAGAAACATTAAAGTACATTTAATCACTTTTAAACTGTGTTTTTTAAAAGAGGAAAGTAGATAGTAACTTAAAAAAGAAATCTGTTTAGGTCTTGTTTTCAAATGGATTATGGTGTTCTCATTTAAACAGGTGGTTTGGTTCTCACTGAAGTGAAGAGGTAGAAAAGTCTAGATATTCAAGTTTCATAGTGACTGAACTGTTACTCTACTGGAGGAAGAAAAACAAAACTAAAAGTAAACCTCCGAGGTTACTTTTTGTTATAACTTTGAATTGTATATTCTTGCCAGTGTTAACACATCTCATGAGTCTATTAAAGGGAAGCCTGTGTGTTTAGTCTAATCAAACACAAAGCAATCCTTTGACTGCGCTGGGGCTTTGCTGCAAATATGAGAGTCAAAAGAACAGTTTCCCAATTCTTTCTTAATCTTGTATTCAATTTAAGCATGTGGGCTCTGATCTCATTGCTTAATACGTCTTCTGCATGTTGGAAGCTCATGAAAAGCTGGAAAATAGATACTGTTCCTTCACTGCTTCTTGTAACAGATGAACCATGACCAGAACAGTCTATATACAGCCTCTTCTAACATTTCAAGAGGGATAAAAATACTGTATCTTATTTCTTTCTGACACTTGTACATACAAAACTTTGCCTGATTAAAGCTGCCAATTTATGACTTTCCACGTAGGATGGAATAACTGCAACTAGAGAATTCAGAATAAATGCAGGTGGAATAAGGAAAATTAGACCATTTAATCTAATAATGTTCATATGGTAAATATACTAGTGTCATCTGTACTTCCCTTTAGGGCTGATAATTTATGGTAATAATGATATGTTCAGCTTTTGCCTTGGCAGTAGGTTTAACGTTGATGCTTTTTATCTGCTCAGCTTTATCAGTTAGAATCTTAAGGCCCGTAATGGAATATGGAATTCTGCTATTCAGGCATAGGTTCTGGGAACAGGACTACCAAGTATGCATTGTCTTTAAAGCCTTGCTGATCCTTTAAGAAATATTTCATGGCCCAAAATCTGAAAACTCAGAGTCTTCTGTCACTATCAATTCAGGAGGAATTCTGGTTGTGGTTAAAAGAGATTTCGTAGAGGAAACATTTGAAACTATTTGAGATGAAAAAATACATGCAGCCTCCTACTTGGGGCATTTGATTTGTAGATGTGTCTTTCCTTCTAAACAGCATCAGATTGCATGGAGATCTTTGTTTCCTGGGAAACTGAACTTCAGTTCTGAAGCCAAAGTATATTCAAATGCTTCTCTATCCTAAATAGAAATCAATTGCAAAAGTTTTAATTTTAGTTTTCCATAGTCATTTGGCTTTTGCACTGCAATTAGTCTTCCACTGACAAGCATGTCCTTTTTTTCACAACTATAACAATTTGTTGAATAAAAGATGTTACTTCTATACAAATTTTGCTTCACATAAAGATAAGCTGCTGAGACCAAAAAAGGAAGATTTTAGAATTATAATTGGAATTAGATATTACCATTCAGTTCTTATGCACAGATATCTAATGAATTTAGAAGTAAAATTTTTAATTCTATTCCCATAACTTCCTTTTGATTACAGTATATCCATACACAATAGCGATATGATTACCTATGTACTGACCTTCAAAAAAGGATTATGTCTGTTAATTGCAATTCATGGCAGATTTGTTTCCTATGCCTTCATCATTTTTAGCCTCAATTTACCCTCTATTTTATTTTCTACTCTTAATTTACGTTTGCACATTTCCATTTGCTTTTTTAATTTGTTTCTACTAATAGAGTAGCATAAAAATCAGTTTTGAAAAAAAAAGATTAATCTTGTGATCCTCTTTTGTTTATGGACTTGTTGATTACCTTGCCATTTTGGACCTCTCCTTTTAGTTATTAATTACATTTACAGTTTTTATTATTGACAGTGAGGAATGCTAGAAATATAATCATTATTAGCAATGATCTTCATAGAAAAATGCTATTTAAAAGTCATTATTTAGTAGAGGTCTTTGTTATTGACATTTTGTGGTCCAATTTTACTGACATTTTTTTGAAATCGAAGCCAATGAAATCAAAGCCACAAATAAGGCAATAAAATGATCTGAAGGTAAGAATATTGTTACTTTGGCTTTAATTATAATTGTTCAATACATATTTGTATGTGTTCTTGCAATAGAAATACTAATATTGTTTAAAAGCAACAGTAAATTCTAAAAAATTCTTTTGCATATAGATCAGACTTTTAATCATATGAAACTTGTTACATTATTAAAGTAATTTAAGGATGCCTGCCTCATAATGTTACTCTGTTAAGCTACTGTTAATTTATTTAAGGGAACCATTTTGGCATAGACAAAGGATGATTTCCTTGAATATCATTTTCTTCTACAGAAAACTGCCATCAATTGACCAATATTTGAAAAGTACTTATGTTAAAATATATCTAGAAATCTCTATCTATTATTCAGATTGGTTTATATGTTTAGAAAGCCCCAATTAATTCCCTTGAATATATGTTTCAATTACTTAAACACTTTTCAATTACGTCAGTAAAAATAATTCACAGAAGAATTTGAAGCTATACAGGTTTTAATAGCTCAGACACTGACATCCATGAGCAAATACCAAAACCACTGTGCATTGTAATCACGAACAACATGCAGTTTTTCCACAGTGGAATTCACATTCTAGAAATCTTTATTACTGTGTTCTAAATGAACTGGACATAACAAAATGTTCTCATGTTATCTATGACTTTGCATTAGCTGTTTAATGAAGAATAAATAGAAAAGGCATTTCTGCAAAGGCTTAAAAAAAATCTCTTGTCACTATTATCAAATAGCAGTAATAAATTGCATGAACAATTCTTTAATTTTGTGGGAAACTCTTTTCGTATATGAAATTCACAATCTGGAACAGGACACAGTGCACTTTTTTGCCATTAGTATCCCCTATACACCTGTGTTTAGTTTTATATGCTCACAACCCAGCTGTACATAGACTCTTTGTGCATTACTGCTTTCTCACTTTTCTCCCCTCCCCATATCCAGTTTTCCAGTTTCTGTTTATATTGCAGAGGCTTTTTGCCATTAGGCACATTTTGCCACAGAATCGTTTCTGATGAAAGCAGGAAGTATAATAGTACACCATACTGGTAACCAGTTTCTTACCACTCTATATGCAAACTGGATATGCATCACATAAGAAATCACAGGTTTATTTTTCTTTGTCATAATAAATTTTTTTGCTATGTCATCAGTCTTTTAAAGATCTATACATTGAAAAAAGAAAGGTAAACTTTCTAAAAATGTAAACATTTTTAATAGAGAGCTTCCAACTATTCACAGATTACTCCAACCTTAAAAAATTGTGTTTAGTCATGCATGATTTTTGATGATCCCAGTACTGGCATCCAGATCTCTTGTAGATGTTAGTGTCTGTGAATGTGTCTCATTATCTCCAGATTTTTTCTAATCCAAAGGGCATCTCCACTTGGGTGAATAGAATTCCAAATGTAATATTTGCAACTTACATTTGAAACTTGCATGTGGTATGCACAAATTAGAAAATCAGGACCCCAGACTGCTCACAGAGCATGCTTCCAAATTTCATAGAAGTTTGATTCAAAGTTAGAAAAGTATCAGATTACTAAATATTTGTGCAAAGGATAAATAACAATAGAATAGTAGTATTAACTCAGTAGAATAACAGAAGAATACAGTATAATAACCTCATCTCAAAAATATAAAAAGAATATTAGGGAAAAAGATTTCTGTTACTTGCAATTCACAGGAGTACTATACTTTATTCCCACCACAAGCAATTTGATTTTAGTGAAATAACTATGCAACCAATCTACTGGCTCATAAATTGAAACACTATTTGAAAGCACCGTTTCTTACATTACTTCATGTAAAATAAGGACTTGACTTTAAAAGAAGAAAAATTGTTATTTATCCCAAAGTAATACTTAAAATCTCAATATTGAAAAGCAGTAGCACAGGTATACCTTAGAAGTCAGTAACTAGTTACATACTTTAAATTCCGAGAATATCAAGTTCTTGGACATTTTTGTGTCTCTTGTATCAAAATAGATGTACATGCACTAGGTAATACAGGCTACCTACCAACTCAAAAGAGAATCTCAATACGTAAAAGTAATTTCAGAAATATTTCTGTTTAAAAATAGATTATCCATGCAATATATCTGTTCTAACTTAAATGAGAATGTATAAAATATTTGGCAGGATAATTATTCTTCAGCCTTACTTTAAATCCAGTATAAAGCTTCTCAAATTGGAATAACCTTACATTTCCTTGTAAATTTCCTCATTATAGTCCTGCTTCGTAGTACTTGGGGATTAGGTACACTCGGGGGCAGAGAGACTGCTCAAAATACTTAAATCAGCAAAGCTTTGATTTCCCTGTGCAGAACTGCAACTGTTGGAAATTAAACTTAAAAGAAAAGTTACTACCAAAGGTAAGAAATGCAGTGGTAGGGAACAATACAGCTTATATTCACTGGCTATCCACAGCTTCCTGAAGGGATCTATGGAGCTCCCAAACCCATCACCCTCTAAAGGTTGTGTATTAAGACTGGCATCCTTAATGAACTATTTCTAATGTAGAGGCTGTCCCCACAAATACTCACTGGAGGGGCTGCATTTGAAGGCCTCCAGGAAAAAAAATATTGCTCCAAAATTGAGGTGTTTTGGAGTGGCAACAGAAGTTCAGATGGGAAGCTCTAATGTTTCCAGATGGCAGAAGGTGCCTATGTGTAGGCAAAGGGAATCCATGATCCTTTATATCCCATACATACGCACTCAGCACCATTAGACATTTGAAGGTGGCATCTTGCGACCCACCTGGGTTTGAAGAAAGGCTGAATTGGAAAATATTCAACTTTAGGTCTCTTAACCATGAAAATACTAACTTTAGGTGTGAGAGCACAGTCAATTAATACTCACTAATACTGACATGAGATGTTTAAATATGCTAAATGCTAACTCATAGAGAGCCTTTTTTACCATGAAAATTAGCGGGTTTTGCATCACTTCAGACAGAAATTTGTTCTGTAAAAAAGTCATGAGTAAGTCACCCTTATTCAGCAGGGTTATTAAAATATTACCTACAGTAGTTGCTGTTGCCTAATGTGGAGTTCCTGGTTCTGCTTTTGTATTTAATACTGAAATGTTTCCATGTGCAATTCTGTAAAGATTTGGGTGGCATATTTCAGTCTCATAGTAGAAAAATTTCACATATAGGCATAGTATGGAAATGGAGTGTATCGAGGGTTTGTTTTTTTTTGGTTCCTTTTGATTTTTTCCTACACCTGTATATCTTCCAGGGCATCAATAGAATAAAAATATCATTCGTCCCATATGAAAGGAAAAAAGAAAGACCTGCAATAGCACGCTGAGTCAATAAATACTGAGTTCTTAATTTCATTAATATAAAGTGTTCTGAAATATATAGATTGTTCTTGAATACAGATATGTACTGTGTAAATATCCACATCAGAGTTAAATATCCTAGGCTTTTTTCTTAGAGCTAGAATAACAAAATAAGTATTTCTAGGACATGAATCATGTCATTCTGAAGATGAAATAAATCACACTTTAAAAGTGTGTTTCTCTCCATTGACTGCAAAAGGTGCCTAGTGCTAAAATGTCTAGCTCAGATGCAGACATTCACACTGTGGACGCATACGTTCCTTAAGATAAATATTAAAGTTGGGTGAGATGAATCTCTAAAATCTGATAAAAATCTAGAAGGAACCAGCCACACAAATATTTATTTCAAATAACTATGACAGGAATTCCATTTAGAGCATTACTGTAAGATTCAACTACATACTGAACAAAAACAATTTCCTTGTTCTGAAATTAAGCACTGCTCATGATCTTTAGAAAGTGGTAATTCTGAGCTTCCAAATGACATTAAAGAAGTAAAAGATATCCCTTAATTAGCCAAAAAGGAGGAAATTTTATCTGTAGGTCCTGGTTACCTAATGTTTAGATATCCAGCTAGATTTCAGGGAGAAGGGACAAATATCATACTGTAAGCTGCAGAATGTCTATATAATTAAATTTTAGAAGCCTTCAGAACATAAAATAGTATTATTTAAACACTGGATACATTAGATTGGCGTAATGAATAGGTAAGAGTTATGCCAGGCTCTTGTGCAGACAGAGAAAAACTGGGGAAAACCAGACAGCTTTCACCGGCCGTTTTATTTCATCCAAATACAGGCATGCAAAATAGTCACCCACTTGAGATGCGTGGTTTCCTTCTGATTTATAAAGGTGCCAATATGACTAACACAGATTTAGGCACGTAAACTACTGAAAATACCAACAATGAAGTGTAGGAAAATACCAAAGGGTATGAGTTGTCTAAAATTGCGAATCTGCTTGACTTTCTGTTTTGCTGACAGACAGGGTATGCCACAAAGTGACCGCACACTAACTGCATAATATGCAGAGCTAATTAAACAAGCACACTAAAGCCAATAAGCACACTAAAAGCAAGCACACTAAATGTGAATCAGGTAAATATCTCTCTCTATATATAGTGAATAAGTACAATAAGGCAAATCAGAGATATAGGTATATGAGTAAAGTACCAAAGAAAGTTTGCAATGCATTAGATCATTACTGTATAGAGAGAACAGAGATTAAGAAGATATACATTACCAATTACCACTGTATCATAATTCAGGCCCACACATCCAGCTGGGAAGTCCTGTTGCCGCCGATGCCAGGAGTCTCAAGTAATTGGGAAAATTCCTATGCGGGACATCCATCCATAGGTGAGGCTTCTCCCATGACCACAAGAGAGTCCCGCTTTTATACCCTTATTAAAACACCCGGCTTTATGCCAGATCTCTAATCACTTACTCGTGGGACTGTGCAGTTTCTCGTGATCTCACCGTTGTCCACTCTGAGAGCGTTGGCCAGGAGCCCCAGTACGGCCAAGTATGAAGGCATAGAACAGCTGCACACCTATGTTTTCCTGCCTTTTTCAGACAGTCATGATGAACACAAATATAGTCAGCCTAATACACTGTGGCGAGCAACATCCTTTGGTACGGTTCTCAGTCATGAGAGGGAATCGACTCCCAGCTAGGTTCTCATCCATTACACTTTCTTATAGATTTATCCAAATTTTAATTTACTTTGGAAATAGTTTATACCATACTACATATTCTTTACCAGCTCTGTATACATAGACTTAATTTAAGAAATATATATTTTGTGCTTAAAGGAAATCTTTGAAATAATGCATCCATTGTGCAGCTATTGTAGGTAAAAACCTTTTTTCTTCTTATGTGAGTTCACGATCTTTGTGCAGTTCTGAACAATCAATGAATTCATTGTTAATTGAATTGTAAATTGTGAATATTTAGCACTTCCAAAAATTACAAACCATTTTGATCAGATCAAAATGAGGGATCAGATGCTTATTTTTTAATTCATTTTTTCACAGGTATGGCTCTATTTTATTTGTTTATGTAGCAATATGTATGCGTGTGGAACCTCACAGGAAAATGCATGGAAGGATTCTGCTGAAATCATATTAAAGAAAACGTAATCCTTCTTTGTCAGGAAGCTAAGATATTTTTGATTAGTGACTTAAAGTCATTAATAAAAATTATGGCAAAAATGAAACCAAGGTTTTCAATGAACTTGACTTCTTTGACTTCAGTCTTTCCCTTCTTCCCTCCTAAAAAAAAAAAATAAAAAATTAAAAAACCCAACCAAAAAACCCTCCAGACAATAAGCAGATAAGGTCTATGTCCTTAATTCCAGCATATGTTCACAAACTTATGTTGTCATAAATAATAATTAATCACAAAATTAAAATTAGAAGAAAAGCTGTAACTAAAATATCACAGAACTAACAGTTATGCACAGAACAGAGGACTTCATTAACTATGGTGAAAAAAAATTAACAACAAAAAATTAGTAGTAATTTTTCTAGAATGGTCAAATCAGCATACACTGTCAGCAGATTTATGGTAGTAGATGACTTGTTCTATAACTAAAAAGCTGCTGCCCTCACCTTGTATAACGAAAGAGCTTGTATCTGATTATGGCTGCTGTAACAGACTGAAAACCCAGGGCTGAGTCTTCCCTCCTAGTGGGACATAGTTGAAGTAAACATGATGTGTTTAGCAGTATGTCATAAATATGAACTTTCCAGTGCTGTCATATGAGAGTGTAACTGTTTGCAGATGTATTATATGACTTTTGCATCAAACTGGTCCAGTCAGAAGTTTTGAAATTTTAGTTGAAAACAAAGCTAGTATTTAAGAAGTATCTTCGAATGCTGAGGTATGAGTATATTTAGTATGATAAGGGACCACAGAGCAAAATAAGTGTACAATGGTTTAGAATGTAAGAGAATAAATGCATTAAGAAAAGGTAGAGATATGGTTGTAAATACATTCAATTAAGCTGTCCTAAATTTTGCAATATTTGCAGAGCAGTTTACTGAATGTTATGCTTTTACCGTGATTCCATTAGATCTTGGACATGTGTGTACAGAATGCAAGTGAAGACATAAAGCACAATGTTAAACTTGTATCCTGGCTTTGTTTGACACAACTTGTTTTTAAGGAATTTGAATCCTGAAAATGTCACTGTGAAAAAATAAATATGCCTGGTTTTATGTGTTGCAGAGGTGATTCTTTAAGTCAATACAGTAACACAATTAAAGTTTTAGCTTGTGTATTTTAAACTTTACCATACTTAGTTTTCCTTATGCAAATTCAAAGGCCAAGAACATTAAGACCCTGACAAATATTAATATTTAAGTCATTTATCCTTTTCTTAAGTCAGACTAGCAAAACTATAATGGAATGACCCATAGCATCATCAACAATTCAGACTTTCAACTTTTTTCATCTTTTATTAGAAACATAATAAAAGAACTCCTCCCCCTCAAAAATGAAAAATAAAAATCTACATTCACAGCTAAAAATAAAAATCTACATTCACAGTTCAGGATTTAATTACAGTAAGAGATGTGAACTGCAAATGAGTCTGGATGTTGCTTAATAAGATGATCAATAAGAAAATAATTTTTCAGGAGCAAAAAATAAACCTGTTTAGGCAAAACTGTGTTGTCTTGAATCAAACATATTTGGAATGGTTTAGCATCTGAAATGCTCACCTGAGATAAAAAGCAAATCTGTATTGTAGGATCTAGGAGTACCTCGTATTTCTTGGGTACACCTGTATATTCTAGATTTATTCTGACTTCATCCTACAGTGAGATCCAGCTGAGCTCTCTGCTGTGTTCATATGGGTGGACAGTTCAGACTGACCTAGATTTGAAACCCTTTGTTTCCTCAGTTTTCATGTATAACCTAGGAGAATCACATATTCCTTGTTCTTAACATCCTCCCAAGAAACATGGATCATACTCCATATTTAGCATAAATAGGATTTCTGAGAAGATATGCTAAAATATGTTGATGAAGATATGTGAGAGATGCAGGACAGGCATGTTAAAAGTTCTGCTAAAGTAAAATTTGAATAGAGAGTCTTGAAGCATAAAGAATGCATATACTGGAATTTGCATTAAGTGATTTCAAGCTCCTTGGAGAGACAAATACTTTAGACATGACTGCATGAGTAAGCATGAATTTTGAATAACCGTTGTTAGACTTTCTAAGGTGGACAGTTTAAATGCAGAAAATTTGCTGAGAAGATACTTCTTAGCTAACATTTATCTTGGATGCTAACGTATTTTGGATGAAAACTGAAGTTTCAAAAATCTTTTTTATAAGAGATATTAGAAATTTTTTATTCAAGAAATTCTCTTTGTGTCAGCTGAGTTTAACTTTTGACACAATGAATTCCTGCCCTAGAAACCACTTTTCTCGTGGTCTCAACTTTTATTTTAATATACAATTAAGCAATGAGTAATTGTTTTTAATTCAAATTAATGCAAAGGAGTCTCAAAAAGTGACCATAAATTGTGTTCTATGTCCTGTTAATTCATGCAATTTTAAATCTGCCAATAAACCATATGGTCAAACCTGTCTGGCATGCTAACATATCTTTCCAGAGGTAATATGCTGGGTTTTGAGCCCTGATCACTGTTGCAGGTTATAAATATGATAATTTAGCAAGCATCTTAGAATAAAAAATCATGCTGTAAAAATCACACTGTTATAATAAGAGGGGTTTATTTATTAAATTGAAATTATAGACTATTTAATACTTCATGGTTTAAGATTCAGGTTTGAATTCTTTCATGGAAATTTAACACCTGGAAAGAAAGTATATTTATCCTCTCTTAACTACTCACTATTTTATGCATCTTTTTCCCCCTTTTCTGTATCTATTTCATCCTACTCTCACTTCTAGTTTTCTGTCGCATTCATATGATCATTTTCTTCCTGCCAATAAGTTATATTTTTTTCTATTTTAATCTTTTCTCCAATTTTCTTCCTGCTGTTGCATTCTACCTATTCCGCACGAACCTAAATTTTCTGTTTCCTTTTCATGGTGGATTGAAATGTGTCCTTTATGTCACATTTAACAGAAGCTCATGATTTTCTTCTTCCTCTCAGTACATTTCCTTCAACTTCCTCTTGTTTGTGTGCATAGACTTCTTCAAGAAGTCCAGCCTAGGTTGTATCCATAGGCTATATTACAGCTATCTATCATTTAAAAGCCTTTCCTTTTGTCCTATAATAGGCCTTAAAAAATGGTATTTATCTTGATAAGGATTAATTATTATTAGTCTTGACACCCCAAATATGAAAATAATTGCTCAATGTACTAACATAAAGGTTG
>JANHGB010033529.1:0-11874 GCA_026283785.1 Coracopsis vasa
CCCCGGCGCTGCTCCTCGCCCTCGCCCTGCGGGTCTGCGCGCTGGACACCGAGACCCCCGCCGGTAAGAACGGAGCGGGGTTGGGGGGGGGACACCCCCGGTACGAGCCGGTTCCTGCCCGTCCCGCCGCGGGGCAGCGGCCGCCGAGTTCGGGACGCTGGGGCTGGGGGGGGGGGTTTGGCTGCACCGCCTGCACCGAAGCTGAGCCCGCGTCCGTAACGGGGCGGCTCCGGGAAGGCAAAACTTCCCCCTGCGCTCCGGGTGTTACCGGATGCGCCCCGGTGAGGGGGCTTGGGGACCCTGATGGAGGAGCAAGCGGCGGCCGGGGCTGGTGCCGCCCGCACCCCCGGCTCCCTCCCGCCGCCGGTTCGGGTCGGTTTCCTTCGTTGTGGTCCCCTCCGAGCAGGACCCTGCGAGGGGCTGGGGGGGAGGCACAGGCGGGGTGCGGGGACCCATGGCGGGGCTGTTGGAGGTGGGGGCTCCCGAGCTGCGTTTTAGAGGGGGGAAACTGAGGCAGAGGGAGAAGGAGCTGGTTCTTTGATCCGAGAGGACCCCGGTGCTGCCGCCGGCAGCTGCTGGGTGATGCTCGGTGCGTTAAGGGGTGTTTTGCGGCTGGTTCTTCAGGTTGTTTCACCTTTACAAACCTGCGTGTTGGTGCATTGATTTTTAGGGCTTTTCTTGGGTAGTGGCCTCCCTCCAAACAGCTATAAATAGTGGCACCCATCAGCAGAAAGCAGAATAAGTCTGACCCGTGCCGCGGGGAGGCAAGGGATGGATGGATGGGGGGAATATGAAGTAGTTGAGGCTCTCTGTGGCTCATGGAAGGTGGAGGGAATGGGTTTCTATGTGTGCTGGGTTGGGGGTAGATGATGCTCTGTGCATGGAGCAGCCCCTGCTTCAGGGCAGAGCAAGGAGGCAATGGGGAAAGTGAGGCACGCAGCTGGGGATGGTCCCATAGCCCTCTGCCAGAGCAAGGGGGTTCTGCACCCATCCGGGTGTTGCAGGGGGTCCTGAGCTGTGCTGCTCCCCAGTCCTGGGGTGTGTGTTGTTGGTGGCTGAGCTGCTGCAGGCTGTGAGGGGCAGGATGGGGACCTGGTGCTGGGGCTGGGGGGGCTCTGTAGGAAGCAGAGAGCCCTTTCCCCTCTGTGGGCTTCCTTCCAGGCAAGGTGGCATTTGCAAAGGGCAGGATCCTGGTGTAAATCAGAGCGTGTTTATTCCAGCGTTCCCCTGGTAGATGCAGAGCAGGCTCAGCGCTGCGGTGAGGGGCTGCTCCAGCCCCTGCCTCTGTGGCAGGCTGCTTCCTCCATGAATCCTGGTGTGTTCCCTCCTGCCGATGTGGCTTGGCTGGCGGCAGGGATGTTGCTGGCTGCAGGGGCACCAAAGCCAGCCATGGGGACAACCGGCTGCTTGTCTCTGTGGGCATTTGGAACCTGAGTGGTTCTTGCTGCTCCTCTGCATGGAATGGGTGTAGTTCGATCCCTTCTGGGAGTGGGGACCTGAGGCATGGAATGCCTGGGAGCTGTGGCCCTCCATGAACAAGTGGCTGAGCTGAGGGAGAAGCCGTGTGCCCTGGTCCCAGCCTCCCCACTGCTTTGGGATGCTCTTTGAACAAAGTTCTGCAGTTCATTAAGATTTCCCAGTGATGAAGCTGTCGGCACACGGCTGTGTCCTGCTTGTCCTAGAATCCCAGCACCAGCTGGGCTGGAAAAGAGCTTTATAATCATCAAACCCAACCATTAGAGTCCTGGAGGAGGTTTGGATGGTGGGTGCCAAACCGAGCGGTCCCTTGCGCTGTGTGTCAGTGCGGGGGGGACCCTCGAGCTGTCACCGATGGGATTTGCCAGCTTCATCTTTCCCTCGGGGCTCTTTGGAATAAAACCCAGAGCCTTCCCTCTCCGAGCTCAGAGCAGGCTGGGTTGAAGGGCTCCAACCTGGGCAGGCTCTGCTCCATTTCCTCCTCCTTTTCCCCATCCCTGCTAGGAGAGGGCCCATCTCCGCTCCTCCGCACCCCAAAACTTCAGCCGTGAGTTGCATTCCATGTGTACCCCAACCCGCATCCCGCCATGCTCCCAGGCTGGTTTCCAGGCGCTGCGTGGCACTCCCGCTGTAATTATGCGGAAGCTGCTTGCGCTTGGCTTTGCCTTCGTTAGCAGCAATTAAACACACACAATATTTGGGTTTGCAGCTTCCACTTCAGAGCTTGGTGCTGTTGGGGGGCCCTGGACGTCTGCTGATGGCACTAGGGCTGGTTTGGGGGGGTCTGAGGAGTGCTTGGCTCGGATGAGCCCCTCAATGGGGGGTCCTGTCACCCCCTGGGACAGGCAGGCAGGAGGCAGCACGGGTGACCCTGACCCCTGTCGCTGCGTTGTCTTGGCTGAGTGAATGGGAACTGCGGAGCAGACGCCGTCCCCAGGGCTGGGATTGGGGTTGGGAAGCACAACAACCCCGTTAACCGTTAACCACAGCGTCTGCGGCAGCGGGGTCACGGGAGGATGCTCCGGGAAGCGGGATGCTGTGTCTGCGTGCCCCTGTGCAGGGGCTGTCCCCAAGCAGTGGGGTGCTGTGCTGGGGTCAGTGTTTTGTACTCTCTGTGTGCTCCGGTGCCTGATCCTGCTCTTCCCGGGGTTTATTTCCCTCCACCTGGCTGCCGATGGGCATGTTCATTCCTCCCCACCCCATCTGGCATTATGTTTTCCTTGTCTGCTTGTTTCAGGCTTGGATGTTTTTCCCCTCCCTGCTTGTTGTGCCAGGGAAGAGTCTCTTTCTTTTGCTTGCTCCTATGTGTGTGTTTTTAATGCCTTGGCCTTTCCTGGAGCATCCAGACAGTGTAAACACCCCTCAGGCTCCTGCATGCGGATGCTCCGGAGAATCCCGTTGATGTGACCAGGGCAGAGGCTTCCAGCTCCCAAGCCCTTGGCTCTCCAGTGTCCTCTCTCCATGCACTGAAGCGTGGTGGATCTTTATTGCCTGAGAGGGTGAAGAAGAGTTTAGGGATGCTCCAAGTGATAGGGATGCTCTGAGTGATGCTGATGCTCCTGGATGGACCTGTCCCTCTGGCTCCATATCAGAGATCCGCATTGGAAGGTGGCAATGCCTGTTTTTCCTCCCCACCACCAAGACTCACTGTTGCATTTGTCCCATTTTTACCCTCTTCTTGCTCCAGAACTCCTGTTTCATGTGTTGACTCTGGGTGTTTGGACCTGCCCTGGTCTGGTTTTGGGAACAGGGATCCTGGTGAGTCAGCTCCTGGCTCAAACTGCACATTTTTCCCTTTATTATCCAAACTAAGACAAACCAGCCCCATTCCAGCTTCCTTGGGAGCTTTCCCGGAGCAAAGCCCAGCAGGAAGAAGAGGGGAAGCAGAGACACCTCCTGGAAGACAAAGGCAGATGCTTGTTGGTGGCTCTGGCTGTGGCAACCTCCCTGCTGGCTCTTGACGCTGGTTTCCCCTTGGATGGAGCTTTTCCATTGCTTACAACCCATCACCCCGTCCTCGCTCTGCAGAGGGGCTCAGAGCCCAAAGCATCCCATACAAATCCTCTCCTGGGATTTGCTGCTTTGCTTTTGGCAGCCATGCAAGGGTTAAGCACGAGGAGATGGTGAGGCAGAGGCAGGTAAATCCCTGCTGCATGCTTGGAGCTGGGAGGTAGCGCAGGCTCCCGGAGCCTTATCCACACATCTCTGCCATCTGCCTGCTTAAACCTCCATAAATAAGCTTTTTAATAATCTATTATTAACATGCACTATAATTGTCTTATTAGACATGTCTGGGAACCTTTAGTTACCGCATGATTAAATGTCAGGATTCCCAAACCTCTTCTCCCTGAAGGCAGCTTGGGATTTGCTTTGGATCTCACCCTCCTATTCCAAGCTGGAGAAACCCACTTGAACATGGCGAAACTGAGGCTTTCTCCTCTGGGATAAGGAGGATTCCCAGCAATTAGTCCCCCAGAGCTAATTGCCTCCTCCTTGGCAGCCTTAAAATAAATAAGTCCTGGAGATGGAGCTTTTCCTTTCCGCTGCAGGTGGCCTGGCAGAAGCTGCTGCTGCTGCTTTTTCCCTGTGCCGGGATGGATGCGGATGGGTGATGGGATGGATGCGGATGGGTGATGGGATGGATGCGGATGAGTGATGGGATGGAGGAGAGGGGATGCCGGCCTCCATGCCTAGAGGGGTCCTGGGGACATGGGCCCTGCCTTTCATTTTAAAGCCAGCAGTGTTGTTCCTGCTTCCCAGATGATCGTTTGCTGCAGCTCATCCCCTGGCTGCTTTTATGCTCCTCCAGGTCCTGCCTGGGGTGTTATGGCCCTGCTTTGCAGCCAGGATGCTGCTGGTGGGGATACAGATACCCATGGGTTTCCTATAGGTTTGAGGGGCTCTTTGCACCCCAGTTTCTCCCATATGGAGATTCCATGCGTGTATTGTGGCAGCTCTGTGAGCTGGGATGGGGCTGTCCCTGTGGACCTCTGCCAGAGCCCGCATCTTGGTGCTGATGCTCTGCGCACTGTGGGAGCAGGACAGCAAAGCTCCCCCCATGGATGTGGGGCTGTTTCCATGGGGAGCCATCCATCAGGGTGCCATGGCAGCTCTGAGGTAATGGTGGGGCTGCAGTGGGAGTGCAGGGAGGGTGATGCTCCTGCAGTTTGGGGTTCAGTGAGGTCCTGGTGTGCGTTTTCCTCCCCTCCTTCCCTGTCAGACTCACATCAAAAGAGCCTCCTGACTGGTTTGGCCCATAAATCTGTGTATCCTCACCTTCCTGCAGCCCCAAAGTGCTCCAGATGTTGAAACAGGAGCTGGGGGAGGCTTGGTGGGTGCTTGGCACCCCATATGTTCCCTCACTGCAGCTGGATGTGTTGCAGCCAGAGCAAATCTCAGACTGGTTTTGTCTTACCCTGTTTTCTTACTGTGTTTTATTTGATCTGACTTAAAAACCATTGGAGAATCACCCCCAACAGGGTGATTGTGCTGGTGCAGGGCTGCATGGGGCTGGCAGAGGATCCATCCTTCCCCAGGCTGGGTACTGGGGACCCTCTTGGTCTGGGAGCCCTACATAAGCCGGTAGACAGCTTTGACTTCCTAGACCCCCTCCTCCATGGATCAAAGAATATAGAATCAAGTATATAGAATATAGAACAAGGTTGGAAAAGACCTTTAAGATCATCAAGATCAATCTTTACCCCAGCACTGCCAAGGCCACCACTAACCCATGGCACTGAGGGCATCGTCTACACGATGTGTGAGCACTTGCAGGGATCAGCCCTTTCTTGCCATCATTAAGCTGATCAGGGTTGTGGATGCAGTGTTTGGCTTGGGATGCTCGGAGCTCTCCCAGGACAGGACCAGGGGATGGCGATGACCTGATGTGTCTTAATGAGGCCACTGTCCCTGCGGCTGCTGGGGGTGGCTGCAGATGACAGTGTGTGGACATGAGCTGCTGGGCACCAGAGCCTGATGTGTGCTTCATGCTGGGGACCTGCAGCCTAATGAGCCCAATTAGCCCAGTGGAGGAGCGAGTGCTGCTCTGCTCAAGGTGCTTCACCCTGCATTGGCCCATCGGCTGCTGCATGGGTCACTGGGAGCGGGATGTCACCGGGAGCAGGATGTCACCATGAGGAGAACAGTGACCAGTCTGGAACAGGAGATTCAATGCTGCAGCCCAGCCGCTTCCCTAGTGCAGAGCCTCATCTTTGGGATGCTGCCCGGGGGTCATCTTGCTGCCTGACAGGAGATGATGGAAATGGCTTTTTCTCTGATGGGCCAGAGGCGATGGAGCATCGTGGCCGCTCGCTTATGGAGGTGAAGGCAGGCGGAAGGATGGACTACGGACAAACTGCATTTCATTGCTTAGATGGATTTGGAGGTGTCCATGGAGCTGCTGTGGTTTGGGGATGCTCTGAAGGGCTCTTTAGGGTTCAGCTCCCTCCCTGTCCCATGCTGTGTGCTCTGATGCCTCAGTTCCCCCCGCATCTCGAGCTGTGATGGGGAGCATTCACACCAAGGATGTTGTCTCCTCTGAAGCCTTTCCCCTGCAGCTGACAGCCCACGCATGGGGACTGGGATCTGTTGTGGGGCAGGGCAGCCCCACACATCCTCAAGTGCCAGGCCCTGGGTCATGCACAGCTTCTAACCCCTCCACAGCGCATCCCTGCCCATCAGCAGCGGCGCATCAACCTGTGCTTAGCACAGTGAATGCTCCTCGCATCGTGGCTGGGTGCTATACTGGGGTAATGGCATTAGCAGGGGTGGGGGATCCCTGGCCACCCCAAAGTCCCCTCTTCTGTGGGTCTTGTGGCAATGGGGCACCCATGGAGGTGGGTGCTGGAGCTTTCCAGGGTGTTTATGAGGAAGCAGCAGCTCGGGGTTGACTTTTAAAGCCCCCCTCCACCGTCAGGCTCTGTCCTCTCTCCATGGGGATGTGCTGCAGGTTTGGCCACTGCCCAGCCAGGTTTTTCCCTGAGGACTTTCCTATTTCTGCTTATTCTTGGCCGTGTTTTCCGCTGTCTCCTGAGTGCTTACATCCCATTGATTTTTTTTCCTGCATCCAGGAGCCAGGCTGCTTTCCTCAGGTCCTGACAGGATCAGACGGAAGCAGCGCATCTCTGTGTTGGCCTAGTTCTCTTTTCATTAGCTGAACTTCTCATTTCATATCTCACCTGGGCTCCTGCCTGGGGAGCTGCTGCTCATTGTGTCTGGCTCTGTGCAAAGGGCTGTCTCCTGCCTTGATCCCCATGTTCTGTTGGAGATGGGAACAGCGAGCTGGATGGGGGAGGATACATCCCGGTTCTTCCCTGTGAGAAGCTGTGGCTGCCCCATCCCTGGCAGTGTTCAAGGCCAGGTTGGACACAGGGGCTTAGAGCACCCTGCTCTAGGGGAAGGTGTCCCTGCCCATGGAACTGGATGAGCTTTAAGGTCCCTTCCAACACAAACCATTCCATGATAATCAGTGTAATCCTGGTGTTTTTAGTGAGGATGCTGCAGGTCAGCCCCCCTGCCCTGTGTGCTCGCTGCTCGGCAGTGGTTTTCCTTTCCCTGTAGGATGGAATGTCCTGAGCCTTCCCACAGGGAATGTGGTGTGGGTGCTGCATTGGGCTTGCTGGAAATCCAGCTTTGGAAAGGGGCTCCCAGCTCAGAGGGAGGGCGATGCCTTCCCTTGCCTTGGTGGGTTGGGGAAGGGGCTTGGGATGCTGCTGGGGAGCGGGTATTGGAGCAACCGGGGTGGAGAGGAGGGAGTCGGGATGGATGGATGCATGGATGCGCCCTCTCCGCTGCCAGCACCATCCATGAATCCATCCTGCACCAGGCTGTTGGCCACAAGTTCATCTTTGTGTGACCAACCTCGAGGTGTTGCTGTTGGGAGCATGGATTCAAGCCCATTGTTCCCATGCACTGAGTCTGCCAGGTCTCAGCAGTGCGGCAGCATCCCTGCTGGTGCCGTGCTCCTGCCTGCTCACCCTTAGAGCCAGAGCAGGCAGGGGCTGGTGTGTGCCTGCATCTCCGCTGGGTTTTTATAGGCCCTATGGAAACAAAGGGGATGGGGGCAGAGCAGCTTTTTGGGGATAAAAAAAGGGAGATTTGCTTTGATTTGGGTTTAGCATCTGCAAAGCAAACCTGGTGCTGCCAGCGACGAGGGGAGGTGTTGAAAGCAGTAAATAAGCTGGTGAGGAAAGGCATCCGCAGGCTTCTGCAGCTCTGGATTTACAGCGTGCTGTCCCCAAGTGCCTCTGCTTTTATACCCGCTGTCTGCATAGGTGTCTGCACCCAGGGCCCTGGGGGAACGGTCTGAGCAGTTAATAACCTATGGGTGGCACTGGGATGGTGATGGGAGACCCTGGGATGAGTTTGCTGGAGCTGCTGGGTTTTAGCCCAGCCTCAAGGATGGATGAACTGAACTTGCTGATGGGGTTTTGGGGCTCTGTTGGTTGTATCCCCCCCACTTTGCCTGGCCATAGGGTGCCTGGTTTAGTCCAGCACTCTTCCCCCAGAGCCATGACAGGGGCTCCCTGGGCACAAAGGGGCTCAGGGGGTTGATTTTTCCATTGCGCTGAGACCTGCTCCTGCTCTGCCCTTCCCTTCCTCCTCGCTCCTCTTCCTCCCATCCCGATCTCCCTCCGGGGCTGGGGAGCGGATGCTGGGCACGGTGAGCACCGGGTGGCTCTGTTGCTGGCTGCTTTTGCCACGTGAGGGCTCTTTGATAACGCAGGTGGCTCCGTTTTCTGCCTTGAGAGGCCATAAATAACCCAGGCGAGCTGCTCCCCGTGGCCCCGTGTGCTGGCACCCGCTCCATCACAAGAGGATTAGCCCACCGGTGTGCATCGCTCCTGCATCCATCACCACAGAGGTGGTACCCAGAGGGGGAGGCTGCGGTGGGGGGGGGTGATGAAAGGTTTCCTCATCTTTCTCCCCTGCAAAATGGGGTTAATTTGGAAAACTTGCTCTTTTCCATGATTTCTGCAGCTGGTGTCGGAGCCCCTCAGGGCTGGGGTGGTGCTGCTGCTGTATCATGGGGCAGCTGCTTTCCCTGCCTGAACTTGTACCAGGAACCAGCTCTGTGTCCTCAGGGATTCCCCAAATGCATCCTTGGGGCTCACGGTCCTGGTCTCTCTGGGTCCATAGGCATGTCTGGTTGTTAGCTCAGCATAGCCATGGGGACCTCATGGTAATAAAGGAGCCAGGGGACAGAAATGAGCTTTCCTCCCCCTCTTTTTAATTTCTTTTAGTGTTTTCCCCCCTTTTTCACCATTTTCCCCCTGGGTGCCAGGTCACTGCATAGCCCAGGAGCTGTAATTGCACAGTGAGCGATCGATAGGAGCAGGATGGAGGTTTCCAAAGGCCTGCCTTGTTTTCCTTTGTATGGAGTCGAAGAGGCAGCCCTGAGGATGTTAATTAAGTGATGGTTCATTATTAAAGCACTTGTGTTGCAGGTGAGTGGCCTCCTGGCCAGGCAGCTCCAGGGTGTTCCTGTGCTGCAGGACCTGGGTATGAATAACAGAGGAGTGATGCTGGCCCTTCCCAGGGGACCAGTGCTGGCCAGATCCTGGTGCTGTGCAGGGGCAGCTCTTGGATGTGGTGTTAAATGCACGTATCCACCTCAGCCATGGGGCTGGAACCTCTTGGCTTGTGCCCCACAGCATCATTGCAGGACAGCTGGGGGGGTGCGATGCCTGGCTGCATCATTGGGGTGATGCAGCACCCTGGTCCTAGCTGTGCTGATCCCTATGGGAGCTGCTTTTTGGGGTGAGAGGGAAAGGGAGCTGCATTTTGCAGCTGGATGTGCCCCAAGGAAGGACTCTGGCAAGCAAGATCAGTTATTCCCCCATTACTTTTAGATGCATCGTCATGGTAAGGGGATGCGTGGTGCACCCGGTCCTTGCCCATGCACAAGCTGGCTCCGTGGCATTGCAGACCCTTCAAGATTGGTATTTTCCTGCTTATATTTGCTCCCCTCAGGCTTGGGAATGCCTGTAATGGATCCATATCTCTCAATTCCACCCCTGTCTCCGTGCTAAAGGCCCTTTGTAAGCTTCTGGGACTGGGTTCTCACTGCAGGAGGTTTAGCATCTCCATGGGAATCTACAGGTAGAAACCATAAAGAGTCTTTAACAGGCAAAAAGAGGGAGATTTATGTCTTGTGTAGCTGCTGGTGGATGGATATTGTTCTCCTTGTCCCATGCTTTCCAAACACTGAGGTTATCAGGCATAAGTGACTTATTATGCAAATCCTCCATCTTAATATCTGGCTGCTCTCTCCCTGGAATTGCATTGGCTAAACCCCATGTGCTATTGGAGCTGCTAATGTTTACACATTAGCTTCTTTTGGCTAATATACAAGGCTTCAAGTTGCAAATTGATGTTTCTTACAGCTGAGCAAATTATTTTTCTATTAAATGCAATATTTAAAATGATTTGGAGAAGGAAAACAAACTCCTGGTGAGAATTCGAATGGAGCTGCTTTCCATATTCTTCTAATCAGCTTTTGGCAGGGCCAGGAAATTGGTGTTTTTCCCCTCAAACATCTCCATCTTCTAGAAGTGGGGAGCAGAGAGTGCAGGGAGGGTGTTTATTGTAGTCTCTATGTGATGCACAAACCCACTTGGAGGTGCCTGTTGCCCTTTGAGTGTGTAAAGTGCGGCTAAGGGGGGGATTTAGCTCCTCCTTGCTTGGACTGGAAGAGGTTTTCCCACTGATAAGCCTGAAATCCCAATGTGTTTGAGCTTGGCGTGGAGCTGGTGGGATGCCCAGTGTGAAGGGGTCTCATTGGTGGGCGATGGGGGATGCTGCAGTGCAGGACCCAGTCTGTGTCCTGGTTTGCTTGGTGCTGTGAGTCCTGTAGCATCATTCCCTTGGGAAGTGTGATCCCCCTGCAGATAGGAACGCAGTTTCTGGTCCCATATCCGTTAACAGCCTCGCCCGGGAGCCTGTGGTGTGGTACGTACGAGATGTTGCTGGATAAGAAGTAAATCTCGTTTGCAGTATGTGTTCCCTATCCCCCGTGTCTGCTGGCGCCGGAGGAAAGCAGCTCCCACTGTTTCCTTCCCAGGGCGCCTTCCCGTAGGAGTGTGCTGAGGAAATCACCTTTAAATAGCAGCCGGGATCTGGGAGGTGGGAGGCTGGCTCGGCTCCATTGGGGTGCTGGGAAAGGGATGGCATCTCACCAGCATCCCAGCCAAGGGATGCTGTCCTGGGGGATGAGGCCGGGCTGCTGGTGTTATGGGACTTTGCCAAAGCACCTCCGTGCCTCAGTTTCCCCACATGCAGCAGTGGCATTAACCATCTATCCTTTGGTGCAGGAAGAGCGCATCTGATGTGCATTGAGAGGTCTTAGGTTTGACAGTCCAGGGCTGTGTGACTTTGTGTAGCCTCTGGCTCCATCCCCTCTGCTGGGAAAACTCTGGATTTGGGAGACTCGCCCCTGCCTCATCGCAGTGTGTTCACGTGATGGGTTGTAGCCCTGTTTCACTGTATGGGGTGTTTGGCTGCTGGAGTGATGCTGTTGTGTCCTCTGGGTACCTGAGTCCTGATTTCCTCCTGATAATTACGTGGGATGGGGGAACAGGAACTGCTGGAAAAGGCCAGGGATGAAAAATGAATCCGGATTCTGAAAGCTCACCTGTGTTGGCTTTCCTGGCCAGTGCCTGCATGGCACAGTGTGTCCCCAAGCTGCACCTTGACAATGACCATGGGGCTAATCCAGTCCTGGCTAAGACAAGGTGTGAGCAAAACGGGCTTTTTCCCATTGATTGGCTTTGCTTTGTGTCGCACTGGGAGTTCTGAATCCCTGCCTTAGCTCTTGGGAGCCCATGCTTGCCGAAGTTTGGATATAAACCCTTTCTTAATAAAGCCTTCCCACTCTGGGACATGTTCTTGCTGTAGCATCCCCATCAGATGATGCTCTGAATGGTGCAATGTCATTACTCTTGCGGGATACTGCGAGCCCATTGTGGGTGGTGTCAGGCCGCCCTTTAGCACTGGAGCCTTTTCAAGGCTGCTCAATAAGAGCAAAGAGAAGCCCGTGGAGCATGTCCCACGGTGCAGGAGGTTAAACAGAAAAGGTTTAAGTGTGTAATTAACTTTGAAGCGAGAGGAGCGTGGACCCGGCGGATGAAAGAGTGCGGGGCGGGCTGATGGGCAGGCGGCCACATTCCTTAGTGGCCACGGAGCTTTAATTAAATGCCATCCATTGTGCTTGGTTGCTTGGTCTTCCTTTTCCTCCCTCTTCTTTGTGAATCCTTCGCTCCTCCTCTCCCTTCCTTGGTTTTCCTCCTCTCCAGCCCCAGGGAGGGGGATGCTGGGTGGCAGCGGTACCCAGGGGATGCTGAGCAGCACCAGTATCCTTATCCCTGGTGAATGCATTAACTCTCCTCTTCGTTTTTTGTT
>JANHGB010033531.1:0-58344 GCA_026283785.1 Coracopsis vasa
GGAAACAGCTCAGTGAAAATCTCATTGGAACTGCACAGAAATTCCCAATCACCTCTTGTGTAAGTCTTTGCTTGTATTTCTGTATGTGAAACTAAAAATATTACAGGGGTTATTTATCCTATCCCCTTGCCAGCTGCCTAAATCTATTTAAGTCATTCTGGCACATCTGTATCTAATGTGTTCTTAAGTATCTCCAATACTAGAGATTGTACAGCTTTTCCAGGCAACCTACTCTCATGCTTTCTTCTACAAATATTTTCTAATAAATAATCTGGTATTTTAAATACTTTTTCTGAAACTCTGTTTGTATCATGTAAAAAATATAGGTAAGTCATAGCAAAGCTTTTTCAACATCTTCCCTGACTTAAATGACTTCCCACAAAGAAGGCATAAGATGAATATTATGCAGTGCACTTCAACATCTGTTTTGGTTGTGCAAACTACCTGGCAAGTATTCATTAACAGCTGACACTTTGCAGCATTCAGAATCTGTTTACAAACAATTGACTTACAGGAAAAAGAATTACCTTTGGAGAGTCACCTGCAAAGAGTATTTTGGGAAGATCTAGCCAGTACTGGGGTAGCTGCAACAGCCATTTAAGAAGTGCCACAAATGGAGACAATTGACAGAAGTGGTGTATGAAGCAGACAAAGGCAACTGCGAGGAAAGAGAAAAAAACGTGCAAGTCTGCAAAGCCCGGATGTGTTCCAAGAGCCCTTTTCATGGCCATCAGTTTTAATATCAGTGATCAAACAGCTGCAACAGAAGGTTGATTTGACCAATGTTTACTTTAACAGGATATTGTTTTAGCTATATTTCACACCAAAATGTTTTATGCTGATTTCCTTGAAGATTCTAATAAACTGATTTAAAGGATTCTCTGTGGTGTCTTCATGCTACAAGCTTATCTCTTTTGATTCTTAGAATGTTAATTACCAGCCGCATGTAAGTAGTATTACTGAAATCAAGCTTGGAACTGCTGGGCAGTATGAATGACTGGTTTGAATTTTGTTACTTGGACTTTACAGATCAGCTTTTACTCACTGCAAGCAATTGTCCAGTCAATGTGATCCATGCCCACTGTACAGAAAGGGGAAAGTATGAAGTGGTTTTATTGCAATACACTTTATTGCGCTTATATTTGAATTTTACGGGATGCTTAGCAGGAACAGTTGGAAGCAAAGTGTTCTGAAGTCAAAACACATTCCCTTAAATACAAGTGATTCTTTAAACCATACATTTCTAATTTTCCAAAGCCAAGTAATCACTTAATCCCCTCCTCTGTACTAGTTTTGCATACGCTGTCTTATATCATCTTGTTATTTTCAAAAATGAATATGAACAGTAGCTCTATCCGTTACAACTTTTGGGTCGTAAAGATTTATACACAACCAGCACCAGTGTGAAATTCTATTATTCCACAAAGTTAAAACTGAAATAAATTATAAGCTTCAGCATAAGGAAGCAAATATAATTCAGCCTACTCTTCATGTTATAGGAATAAAGTCTTGAAATTAGGTTATAATCCACAAAAGATTTGTTCTACCCTGACTCACAGCAGAATGCTATACAATGCATTTAATGCCCTATTCTAACTGATTCAGAGAATCTCCAGGAACTCGCCAACAAAATTGAAGTTGATAAGCAGGTATTCTTTATTGCGGCGCTGGGAGACACGGGGGTAGCTCCTCCTAGAGTGTCTCATCTGAGCATCAGCCAGGCTGTGATTATATTGTCCTTAAATATACATATTCATTAGATTACATATATATTCATCGAGTTACTTATACATTACATCATACTTCTAGAGAGTTCCTCTTGCATGCGCACTAAAATGTGGTAGTGGGCTTTCAGACCCCTGGTGGTTATTTCTTCATCATCTTCCTCTTCATCACTTCCTTTTAGGATCATTGTCATGTCAGCAACCACCAGGTTGGTTCTGGCCAGTTCTTGTGCAATGCTTATATTAGCCATTTCCTTATCTCTATAGTTGCTAACAAAGCCTAATGTTCTTGAAGTTACTGTTTTACAACCCGTTCTTCAATCAACCCCATTCTTCAATCAACCCTATTCTTCAATGAACCCCATTCGTCATAAGAGATTCAGAACAAAGTAATATGTCTCTGTTTTGTTTTGGTTTTAACATCACCAAAAATAAAGGCTCTGTAATCAGACCTTAGAGGCTTTTAGTTTATCAAAACTAGTATGTTTTTTAACATTAGTCTTATTGTTTGTGCAGTCAGTAGCTTTTTCTTTTTTCCTTTTTCTTTTTTTGATTTTCCTAAGAAATAAAAGCCTAAATCTAAACCTGAATCTAAACTAAGTACTTGTCCAACAGTTTCTACATAGGTAGCTATTTATTTGGAGAATAGGTTGTGTCTATGCTTAAAGAACCACAATATCCTAATGGCCTGCCAAAACAGTCATTAGTTATCTGGTGACCATAAAACAGAGAGTGTTTAGAAAGTGATGCCCAGCTACTTTACAGCATATGGGGGAAAGAAAACAGAACTAAATACAATTCAAGCCTTGCAAGTCTGAAAAGAATTTAAAAGAATGTGGAAGTTCCCAGTAAGAAAATCAGAAAGTTCATCATCAAGAAAACACTGAGAATCAACTCTGTGAAAAAGAAGAAAAAATGGAAAAGCATTTTATGGCGGAGGAAAGAAGTAGCAAAAAAAAAAATAATTTTTTTTGCAAAGAACTGTGGCAAACATCTGATACTAAAAATACAACCCCTCTCTTTATGACATTTTAATACCATGTTACATTATATGCTTCCTAGATTACTGATTACATGCTTCTTCCCATCTCCAGAAGCAGTATAATTTCATTATAGGGCAGGTGCAACCTAGCCTTTGCCATTTGCTTTTGTCAACTACATCACTGGTTTTCAGTGGATTAATGGTTTCTATTCTTATATGCTTACTAAATGGATGGTTAGAAAAGCTCTGAGTAGTATTTTAGAGCAACAGGCATTGTTATTTAAGACTCGTGATCTTACGTCAATTTTATATTTGATCCACTGCCACTTTTCTCTTGTAAGTTATTATTATTATACTTTATTACCATTGTATCTGTGAGCTCTGGATGTCTCAGGGCCTTGTTACATTAGGCAGCAGAAGCATGCAGTGGAAAGGTAGTCTTCACTACATATACTGTAGCAAATCAGATGCTATGGATAATACCATATACTGAGTTCAGCTGCTTTAAAACTGGAAAAAAACCCCAAAACCAAACAAAACCAACCACCAACAATAAATCCACAAAACCTCTCCCAAACCCCAACAACATCCTAAACCCTAAAATAACTGGAGTTCAAAAATTAGGAAAAGTAAAAAATTAAAGGGTGGATGAAAACATTTTAAAGAAAAGTAATTCAGATTTAGTGAATTTTGTTAGCTATTACAAGAATTAAAAGGCACTAGTTTATCTGCTTAAGAGCAGAAGACATGAAAAGCAATGAATAATTTATGTCCAACAGCAAAGGTACTTCTAAACTTACTAGCAATGGAAAAATTTTTTTTGTGATCATAACTTACAGCAGTGTGGGAAAAGCACAGATGTATATATGCAAAAATAGTATTTTTGCAGAACAGGAGGAAAAACATACCATTAGAAAGCCTGGTTTGTTTTTTCTTCTCACAGCTAGAAATACAAACTTCTAACTGTAGTACATATATAAGAAAAACTAAGCAAACCCACAATTCAATGATATGGATGTTAAATAAAAAAGGAATGTAACCTATTAATCTTTCCTTTCATAAATCAAAAGGAAAAGAGAAAAAAAATCTTACTGATTTTTGTCAACTTTAAGTCTTGTCAGGATTTTTCTTGATGATTTTCTGTCACTTGTGTTTGAAAACTGCCAATGTTGCAATATCCACCATTCACTTCAATGAAGTCAATGAACTGAGGAGCCACCACAGAACAAGATTTTACCTCGCATTCATGAAATAAGACTTCATTCAGATATAGCCAGTTTATCGTCATGATTCACATTTCTTATCCTTTGATCAACATTAAAGATCACTAGGAAAATCAAAGCCAGGTTGTAAATACTGAGCAATCAAGAGAAAATGAGAATTTCCTAACCTCACTTGCAAGTCAGTCAACCCTATACACCAGCAAAGTGACTGCAGATTGCTCAGTCCCCAAAGCAGTCCTGAAACAGTTATTGCCAATCACTTCCATTATTAAAATATCAGGATCAGACTCCAAGGATCGTAAATATATTTTACACTCAGTTACGAGCTTGGTGATTTAGATAAAGTTTTAAAAGACGGTTAAAGGTTCCTAGTTTCTCTCTTCAGTGCCTGAGTTTTACAGATCTAGAGTGGCTTGAGAATATTTAAGCACTAACTAGTATCATAGGGCTTTCAAGAAAGAAATACTAATAAAAGTACAGCTAACAATCTTAGGTTTGGCTCTTAAGCTGGTCCTTTTCTCATAATGTCATAAATCTGGCCTAAAAGCATGTTGAACACACAAAGCTCTGACTGCTCAGAATTTAATCAGAGAATGGACTTATTACAGACACACTGCTAAATGCATCTGACATTTTAATTTCCATATCTCTCCCTGCATTACCTTTAGACTGGCTTTGTATTTGTAAAACCCTAGGTTATCTTTGAAGAATAAGGACAAATTTCCTGCAAAGTTTCAAGACAGCTGGTCAAGCATCCAAAAAAACATCAATTAATTTTTTTTTTTCATTTTGAAATTTTCAATCTGTAATGGACATGGTTACCTTCTTTATGGCAGAAAAGCTTTGATTCAGAATTGTGCTTTACCTAGGGAAAATGGGAGAAAACTTCACCATATATGTAAATACAGAGGGACCCAAATCAAGCCTGCACACAAATTTCCATAAAACCTTAGCGTTAGTTCACTACATGTCATGAAAGATTGCTGCATAGGAAGTAATGTGAGAAGGCATTTTTTTTTCCCCTCAAATATGGAGTGTCACTTTTCATGAATACCAGGATGTGCACAAAAGATGGATAGACTGAAAAGTACATTTCTTGTACAAAATGCCATTAAAAATATAGTTCCCCTAATTTTGAATGTACAGTTATGGGACATAATTTAAATAGTTCATTAGCATATAAAGCTGAAGACTGTTGGGAAAAAATAACGCATTACTTCTGTACCTGTACAGCATGTGTACACATGATATTCACACACAGGGGTCAAATCAGCAGAAGAATAGAATAAAACATCCTATATTTTACCATTTAACTGAAACCTCAGTAAGAAATTTTACCAAACATTACACCAATGTTTGCAATAAAGTATGTACGTCTTCCACTGAAAGAGCAGGGTAACACCATCCGTTCTGAGAACTGCTTTGCTGTCATGAAAGTCATGCTGTTAGGGTAGAAGAACAAAGCTTTTTTATCATCCTATGTATAGAAACATTTGAGCCTTGAAATCAAATAAAAGAATTGTAACTGAATTACAATGTGCCTGGAATTTCTCTCATGGAATAGCACTCACTGAAAGCAACAAAGATAGTATAACCTAAAACTGGATGCATATGTATAGGGGAAAACTTTTCTAATAATACATGCATCTTTTTTAAATATACTTACTTTCAATTTGATTTAATATCCACACATGAAAAATAACAGCATTGTGTTTAAATGCACCCTGCTGCTTAATTAACAATATGAAACAGCCCATTAGTCCTCCTGCTCTTCTCCTACAAAAATTTTTTTCTTAGATCCAAATGCTTTTCCAGAAATTCAAATTACTACAGAATACTGCATTTTGCAAATATCAGATATTATTTATTTCACTCATCTTCGCATATGTTATTAATATTAACAAAAACCCCAACAACAAATAAACAAAAAACCCAAAACCAACAAAAAACTTTTGCTTCTTGGCTTAGAATATTACTTTGTACTGAAGCAGTTTCATCTCAACAGCAAAAAATGAAAACTGAGATAGAAATCACGCTTTCCTACTTAAAACACTATATAGCTAATTTAGGATAAAAATAGTTGCCTATCTGTCTCCATGAAATGATTTAAAAAAAAATATACGCACCCTCAAAAGCAGGTAGCTAGCAAGTATAAGAGAAACATACTTCGCTCTGAATAATTCTATTTCAAAATGAAAATACTTTGCTGTTTACACTTAGCATTTTTCTCTTGTATTCAGTTAATACACCTCATTCCATGTCTTTCACTTGTTGTACTGAAGTGTAATAATTTCTCCTAATAATTCTTGATTTTAATTGTATTTTATCTCAAAATAATGTTAACATAAGGAATGCAACCTCCTTAATAACTATTTTCAATAATTAGAACTGAATACTAAACCACACACTTTATTCTCACTGAAATGAATGGGATTTAAACCTCCTAAATAAAGACTGATTTAAAACATGCATAAAAACATTCCTAAACTGAAGCATACTGCAATTCAAACTGTATGCTGAGTCCAACAAGTAGGCAGGCTAAACAGCCCAGAAACACAGCTTGATTGCAGCCCTGTGACTCAAATATTCATACAGATCTGCTAATTCAGGAATGTACCTGTGCTCACTGCACACTTCAGCCCTATACAGGCCTCATCACACTTCTCTTTCCCTGAAGTTAAGTCCTGCAGGGAACCATGCACCCAGTGTTTTGCACAGAGATTCATTTAAGGTATTTCATATTAATTTCTTAAAAGTACAATTCCTTTTCTGTTTGAAGATGCTGCTATTTCTCCCGATAATATAGATTTTCAGCACTTTGAGTAGGTTCTTCCAAGTCCTGTAACAGCACCTGTTATTGATTTAATCCACAATGTGACACCATACCTTCCAGAAGACATAAGTAACAAGCAATAATTCAACCTATGCTAAAAACAGGCCAGGATGTTGACCTTCATATTATATTATACTAAGTATGCTTGAGAGAAAATGTAAATATTTAGCAAAACAATCATAAGTGGTTGTCGCTTATTCTTTTTGTAGAAAAAGAGTAAAGAGGAGATGATATAAAAAGACACCTGAAGGACTATTTTACCTAATAGGTCCATCTTTTCCATACCATTTCATGTATTAAAAGCCAAGCACACAGTACAAGCTTACCTAGCACTCCCACCAAAAAGTACAGTTCTTCAAAAAATAAAGAGTTTCTGAACCTTCCACTCAAGCAGCAAGAGCAAAATAAAAAGCTACACCATCTGTTCCTGTAACATGCTTTTTTAACAGACTAGAGTCAAGGCTGAACCTTCTTACAGGATATCTGTATTTAGTAGACCTTGCCAAGACCCCAAATGTGTTCACCATGAAATGTGAACTGTTACAGTCATAAATATATCACTCCTACTGCTATAGAAAAAGATTTTCACTTATATTAACGAAGAAATGTAAATTATCTCATAGCATTAGGGATCATACTCTGAACATTCCTGTGGTTCCTTTCAGTAAGGGACCAGTAAGAGTAGGCTGAAAGCACACTGAAGACCCAATGTGAATTGCAGCACAGTTATTTTCTCTATTGCCTCAACTCTTTTGCAGGGCACGTACACAAGTGCATGTTAAAATGCCAAAAAGGTTGGGTTTGTGAACTGCCAAAATTCAGGAGAAATTCCTGTAAGATGTAGAGTTTTCCTCTGTTTCTGCATGGATACAAATATGAATAGATTTATGTTTTTTGGGCTTGTTACCTATCCTTAATGTCCATTAATGTATTACTGTTCATTAAAGGCATAGAGGTGTTATGCGGAAGGAAAAATACATTTTGGATCACATGGAAATAAAAATGTGTATGCTAGCATATGTAGGGAACAGCTGGCAGCCGCCTTCTAGGTCCCATCTGCTAATTTGATTATGGAACCCAGCCCAGGAAATGGCATTTTAGCAGCATCTTCCCTCTCAGTGTAGCACCAACCAGTCTGACACTTAGGACATCCTTCTTGAGGGTTAGTATGGGAATGAGGGTCTCTAGTCATGCCTGTGGATTTTTAGACTCTCTGTAGTTCCTGAGGTCTTTTTTAATTAGTCCTCTACTGCTTTTTGTCTGGCAGGTCTAAAGGTACTCACATTTCTCTGTTGGCGAGGCCTCACAGCTGTATCCCCTCTTGCTGCCACAGTCCCCAACAACCTCTTGATTTTAGCTCCTCTGGTAGGCGCTCCCATCTGCAGGCAGCTCTCGCTGTGGCAAGCTTCCTGTTCTGGAAGAATAACCCATCTCCATCCTCTTCCACCTACACGGACCTCAGCTACACAGCTTAAGAGTCAGAAGAAGCAATTGGAGAAAACTAATTATTTGATTATGATCTAATAAGGAAGAAGGAATGCCACCAGCAACACAGTTGGATGTTGTTAACCATAAATCTTCAGATATTCTGTAAAAAAACCAAAACTCCCTCTACTTGTGAGGCCTCTACACCTTGATCTGAAGGCAGGCACTTAAGCCTTGTATACTAATGTATCTATCACTTTAACACTCAGACATCTCGTAGGCAATTTCCATCGTATTAATAGGTAAATTAATGTATCCAATATTCAGAACTGAGCTGGAAACACAAAGTATACTGGAGCACTCAGGTTTTGCTTCTTCTGGAGCTTGTGTTTTATCAGGATGAAAATAGATGCTCATATTTAAGGTCCCTGAGAACTCGCATTCCCTATTATTGTTCCTCATTTTGGCCCTGAAACATTTAGGCATCTTTTTTTGCAGATAACTCCACTTTTTAGTCTCCTGTTAGGTACACAAATTGGTACCAGTGAGAGTATTTTCATCTGGATACTGAGATTTCTGGGAGTATAGGCAAATAGACAACTAGGACATGCTAATTCATAGATGTGAATTCCTTACAAATTATACTTTCTTCACGAGTTGAGAGGATGGCCCTATGTATTTGCAGTTTGTCCAAAACAGAAATTACGAGGTGTGTACTCACTAAGAAAAAACTAATTTACTTATTGGGATATTGAGCTAACTTGCATGTATGAAAATCTTTACCTACTCTTCAATGGTAGGTAAAAAGAATACATACTTGGTTGAATATGCAGAGTTTTGTTTTAAACCCTTGTAATGACTACCCAGTTAATGGATAATCCTTCTGTAATATGTGAAACCTACATGAAATAAACAACATGAAATTACTGAAGTTCTTTACTTTGATACTTTGTCACTTCACAGCTACAAAATCCATTTCAAAAAGCTGCTGTTTACACTCAAAAACATTACCTCCTGCATATATAGGATGCAGGAAGCATCACTATGTCCCAATGACATCATCCCACACCAATCTGCTAATTACAAGAAAAAGAGCAAGACTGAAATATTTCTCGAGTATCTGAAAAACTCACCAACTGTAATTGACATGAGAATGAGACAGTAAAAGCCATCAGATGACCTTTAATACATTTCTTAGGTCACTGATAGGCTTTCACAATGTAAACTGTGACTGCCAGTACTGTAATGTAGGACAAGATCTGAAAAACACAAAGGAGGTAAAATTTCTAACAGCAATTTTACAGGTTTTTTTCAAGAGTCTGGGAATAAGCATTCAGTTCCAGTTTTGTTTTTATTTAGCTCTAGCAAAATAAAGCTTTTAAGATGGTAAGAGGGTGTGGGGGTGGATAGAGAGTAAGCCAGAAAAATTAATACTGAAAAATCCTTGGAAGATAATCATAAAAATTTCTTCAAGTTTATGGCATATGCCAAAAAAGTGAGGTTGTACGAAATGATCATGTGCTAATGATCAAAAAAGATCCCCTAGAGCTACCATGACATTGATTTATTTGAAATGACTGTAAGTACCCATAGCAGACTTCAGTTCTCAGGTCATTGACCCTTACAGGATATCCCGCTGAACAAAAGATTACGAAGATCAGATTGATTTTTGCAAGGCATGATACAACTGACATTACATCATGTGGAGCCCAGAGAGTGGAGCACAAGCTGCCTGCAGTAAAGTCTGGGTTTAGATGTTGTAGCACATAGTTTTCAGTATTTCTAATCTATCTAGTAAAAAAGGATTGAAATATGAAAGTTCTTAATGAAAGAAGAGCAGTGATTATGATCCTTGATACTTTACCCTGCAAACTGCAGGACAGTAGTAAGAAAACAAAAATGCTGTGTGATTTTCAGATATTATGTGCAAGTAAACCTCAGAGTTACAAAGTCTGTATTGATGTAATCTGTGGCTGAAGAAATTAAAGATTTGCAACAGCATATATGGATACAGAATGGTAAAGGAGGAAGCAACAGGACTGAGGGTTTCAAAAGATGCCATGAAGTCTTTGAACACGATCCAAGGTTCCAAACAGCAACTTCACCCAAATCTCTCCCTAGAGACTGGGGATTGTCCCCTGGAAGAATGTACATTTATGAATATTTAAACCATATTTTTTCTGCTTCCAGAGGGAGAGAGATAAGGGATGATTTTGTCATTTTGCCCAACATGAAAACAGACTAAGCAAGTGGACTTTCACTATGCAACTGCAGTGCTGATGCTTTGAGGGACTTACAAATTAGAACGTCTTTACAAGGCACTCCCAAAACTGAGTATTGCTGGGAAGCTACTCAATAGACTGGCTACATGTATCTGGAACTGCATGCTATAACAATTTGTGAAGACTTTTTTATTGACTGGGATGGAACTGTGATAAATACATTAAATTTCTGTTGCTACCATGTATTACAGATTGGCAGAGCAAGACTTTGTGATAGTAAAAAGATGCCACTTTGATAGTGCCCTGTATGAAAATACACACACAACTCCAGCTCACAGCTCCACTGATCTTCCTCTGAATTCTGACTCCGGAACAAGCATAGCCTTTTTAAGGTAACACTGAAGAAACAGATAAGCAACTGCCGCAAGAGATACAAATGCTGTGTACTGAGGTTTGAACTGCATCAATTCATTTGGTTTAAAACAACTGAATTTTTAAGGATCATCATACTAAATTTATTTCATTTAACTTCTCCTGTGTACTACTAGCTTCCAAGGCAAATGCAGAATCATTGTTCTGTCATTTAGACCTACAGCTACAGCTCTAATGAAGAAACCTTGTGAACTTTAAAATTTGGTAATAATATCTTAGCAATTCTATTTCCAGCAGAAATTCTAGATTAAGATTGTCCTTTTCATGATGGACCTTTTCGGTTTTTGATTTTTGTGTTTGGGTTTTTTTTTTCTACAATATTTAAGGGTATAATGACAGTGCCTATACATTTCCCTAAAGGTTTGGCTTGAAACATTTTGTGTTCCATCTCTATTGAAATGATTTACTGCCAGAATAAAAAAATTCACAGCCCCAATCTGCAGCTGCAGTCTAATAATTCTTTCACACTGCAAATATAATGTCTCTTTGCTTATATCCAATGTGGCACTAAAAATACTTTCAAGATGATTTATGTACATAATACACATCAGTATATGGAATATGTCTCTTTAATTTGTGAAACAATATTCTCTTCTAAATATTTTAATTTTTGGAACATTTTAGTTGGTTCAATAGAAGTCAAGACACAATTTGACATTGGTCTATGTTTACCATGTAAAAACTACTGCACTGATTTATCTTGAAATTCTGAATGCCTGTTATAACTTGAGTTATTGTAGTGCTTTTTCAAACAGTTGTTGGTATCAAACAGTTTTTGATGGACTATATTTGGACTGTATTATTTTAAGATTATTCAACTGTCAATTTTTAAACTGTCAAAGTGTTAAGCTTTATTGCATATTGTTAAAGAGAGTCTCTTCCAGCAGCGATTTTTTTTTTTAACTGTCTCCCACTTCTATACATTTTTACATTAATTTGCTAGGGGGGTAAAAATCCATGCTGTTTTTATGTTGTTGTGATTAAAAATATTTTAAATAATGTTGACTTAAAGCGCTGTCAAATTACTGAGTCCACAGCTGGTCAGCATATAGATTGGCTTTTCTACTGTGCTGTAGCTGATACTCCATTACTTGATTGAATGCAAATAGAACCAGCAAAATAGGCATTCAAGGCTTGTTATTTCATTTTGAAATTCTTCTTACCTTTGCAAAAATCAACAGACACACTGCTATTGATATTGACTTCACTAGGATAAACATTTTTCTCCTAGGAAGCAACTGTGATGAATACTTAGGAATCTTGTATTCATCTTTTTCTCACTTTATATTTCACACTGCATAAAACTTCATTAAAGAAATTTCCATCCTTCCAACAGTAAAGAACTAGATAAAATATTCCTTGACGTGCATTCCTCCTGTCAATGCCTCCATGATTATGAAGGAGGTTGGGGACTATCCAAAAAGGCAGGACTACAGAATGCACTTCTCACCTTCCCAACCATAAATGCAATTGGATTCAGTACGCTTAAGAAGTGCACGGGCAGCTTTGCAGCAGCAGAAAGGACAGAGTCATTGCTCTTTGCCTTCTAACGGATAATAACCTTCGTGAGGAATAACAGAACTAAGCAGAAGCCTTTAAGATGCTGTCATGGGTAACAGGAGAAAAAGGCGGGGTTGTTCAAGATAAAGGAATCATAGCAGAAGTATCTTTACATAAAGAGGATGCATAGTAAGGAAGAATCTATGCCTAACAGCAACATGTTCCAAAATCTGCAGGTGGTATGGAAGGAAAACTCTCTAGCAGTGCCATCAGTTTAGGTCACACAGTATGAAAGAGCTTGAATGTTTCTGTGGCTTGTATTCTACTCTGTAAGTTCCTTGTTATCCAAATTTAGCATAGACACACAAAGTATATCTAGGTAACACATGATGCAACATGTCCTTTGGGATGCTGGCAAGGTGGGGACAAGTAATGCTTTTTATTAAATATGTGCTAATATAAGGACAATCACAGTGTGTGGAAAAAAATAAGTCACTGTTACAAGTCAATTTTAACCACATTATGAAACTGTATTATTTTAAAATAAATAACTATACTTGAGATTGGCTTCAGAGTCTGTCAGAAGATGATGTTGATAAAAACATTTGTCCTGGTTTTGGCTGTAATAGTTCTTTTTCTTCCTAGTAGCTGGTGCAGTGCTGTGTTTTGGCTTTAGTCTAAGAACAACGCTGATCACACACATATATTTTAGTTCCTGCTAAGTAATGCTTACTCTGATCAATGGCTTTTCAGTCTCTCATGCTCTGCCAAGTGAGGAGGGGCACAGGAAGCCAGGAGGAAGCAGAGACAGGACACCTGACCCAAACTAGCCAAAGGGGTATTCCATACCACAGCACATCATGCCAAGTATATAAACTGGGGGGAGTCACCTGGAAGGTATCGATCACTGCTCAGGTTGGGCTGAGTATCAGTTGGTGGGTGGTGTGCAATGGTACTGTGCATCACTTGTGTTTTCTGATCTTTCATTTCTTCTCTTGCTTCTTATCATTATTATTGGTATCCTTTCTATTATCATTATATTGTACTTTATTTTAGTTATTAAACTGTTCTTATCTCAACCTGTGGGTTTTACATTCTTTCGATTCGCCTCCCCATCCTGCCTGGGGAGAGGGGGGAAGAAGAAGAGGGTAAGCGAGCAGCTGTGTGGTTCTGAGTTACCGGCTGGGCTTAAACCACAACAACAGTAAGATGCAGATTTATTTTTTTTTTCAAGAAAACATATTTTTTAATCTTTTTTTCTCCCATGTCGCTTTTCCTTCCTCTGGAAATATCCTCCTCTCTAATTGTAACATTTGTAATTAATATGTGACTCTTCAGGTCAAAATATTTTTGAAATTAATGCATAAAGTTAGGCACATAAATCTATATTTATAAATTAAACCAAAATACCTTGACTTCAAAAGAAGCTGGAAATGGGTGTTTGCATTTCCCTTTATTTCCAGAAATGGGTCTCCTTTTCAGTTAGACATATACCTGTGATTTAGAAGCTCAGATTTAGGTACTGACAAGGCATAATCTGACACACCACAGCTTTCTTCAGTGAATATGAAACCCAAATTCACAAATAAAACTGCTGTCTCGATTCACAATAAATAGGTTAATTTGCCAAGAGATACACTACAGCTATTCTTCTGCTCTGAGAAAATCAGAAGTATGCAACTTTTAGCAAAGCTGGAGAAAACACTGGCACGAAAAGAGTTCTTGCTACAGGCAAAATAATTTTAGTTTTGGCAGGTTTACAGAAAAGCAAGTCAGTTACATTTTCACCTCAGGTGGTTTGTGGTATCAAAAAGACAGTTCTTGCAGATGGAAAACTGTCATTACATGAGGACAAGCTGTTTGCTGGGGGAAATGGAAATATTTTGCTCTCTGTCAAACCTGTGAATATTGGAGAGAAAATCTGTTTTCATATAGGAATACTGAAAACAGAAGCTGATAGTTTAATGGAGTTCTACTTGACTGAAAGTGTGGCTCATCAGACTGGTCTCTGGCCAATTTGTGCTCCTGTTATTATACAAAGTTACCATAAATTTTCAGTGATGAGCTGCATACACAAGAAAACAGTAGTGTGGACCTAGAGATTCTTTCCGATAGCCCCAAATAGATCTTTTAAGCTAAGCAAAGGCAAGTAACTGTGGAATGATATCACCAAACCAAAGACCATGCACCACATCTCCCACAGAAAGTGCACCTGTTGTCCACTCAGGATACTCTGAAGTACTTTAGTTCTGCTTTAAACTGCCAATCATCAATGACCTCTGATGCGGAAAGAACTATAAAGAGGGCATACAAACAGGTGGAGAGCTGCTAGAAAATAATGTGCAGTTCATTAGCTTTCCCCTGCTTCCCATTTGGATGCAAACCAACGGTGTGGAAGTACTATCTGTTGCCACTGCATGTCACCATGTGTTTAAATCAGTTGGAATCAATCAGTAGGTGGAAAGCAGTAGAAGAAAGTCTTCAGTGGTGGATCTGATGGCATCTTTGAAAGGAACCACTAGTATTATCTTGAATAGGGCAGAGTCATCAGATCCAAGATTTACACAGATGAAGGTTGCAAACCCCAGAATTTTAGCACATATGTATGTAAATCAGACAATTTATCAGGGGAAATTGATCCAGCCAGGAAATCTTGACCTTCTCAGCAAAAAATCCAGACTTAAAGCTAAGTAAAATGCAAGATATGTAGCCCAGCAGAATATTCAATTAAGAGAGTTTTATTTACGTTGGACTGAACCAATATTTCTGAATTTTTTCAAAATTTGGTTGTGCCTACCATACCAGCTTAATTCGGATTTACTCTTTGCTCCCAGGCTCTGGTCTTATCATCATTCACATCCCCTGCAGTCCCCTTCGTGACAAAACCTACACAGCAATTAGTTTATGCAGGGGTGGTAGGGATAAGCCTCTGTGCCTGCCATGCTGAACAGCTCCCCAAGCCTATCCTGATAATCCCTACATTTCTGTATGTCCACACACACCTTTCTGCACCAGCAAATGAAACATACATTGACAAAGCTATAAGACCATTTTCGCTGATGCACAGCAGCTTGCTCTTTATTTTACATGATAGACTACAACACCAAAAAGCAAATTAAATTGACCTTTCTCAGAGCACTGACACAGGCCCATATAATCTTACAGTAAGATCAGAGAAAAAGCAGTCCTATCTCCATCTCTTATGAGCTGGGCCAGAAGTGTAATGGCCTCTGTGGGCTACTCAAAAAGTGTAACTTCAGGCATTCACTCACACAGAAAATGTGCTTCCGCAAAGCTATGCTGCACCAGACAGGTGTACTACTATTTGGGAAAAGCAGGCTGGCATCTACCACAGCTTCTTCATTTGCCTCTGCCTGGTATAGGAAGAGGAAAGTATAGGAAATGGTTGCCTCCAATGAAGTCTCTCCCAAAAAACACTCACCACGGGGAGCAAGACAAAATTTAGGCCTTCTGGTCAGGTTTTTGTCCCCTTGCTGCAAAAGAAATGTGTATTAAAACACGCCTGATATCTTTGCAACCCATCAGACATGAAAGAAAGCTGCACTGCAGAGGGAAGAGCCACTTCTGTTACCACCAATCTCCCACAGGCTCTCCAACTAATGGGATAGCAATGCACTGAGGACGTTTCCAAATAACAGCCAGCTACCTGGTTGGCTCATATCACCATCCACTGAGCACGCAGGCATGCACCTGCAGCAGAAACATTAGGGCCAACAAATCTCACAGCAGATACTGTCCCGTTAGGTATCCATTTATTCCCCCGCATGCAGGAATAACACTTCCAGCATTAAAGAAACACTCGAAGCACAATAAAACTCAGTAAGGTGGTGAACTGGAAGGTCTAGCTCTAGTTATCTAGTATCAATGTATTTCACATAATGAAATTTGATGATAGGCAGATAATCAGGGATACAAGGCATTACAAAGAAAAGTGTGAGCAGGCTGTGATGGTTAAGAGAGCTTGGAATTTTATCGATTTAGTAAATATCCCAGTGAACAAGTAAGATAAAACCCATATAAAACCAAAGGCCTTAATCAGAAGAATTTTGCTTTAGGTTTATATTACCCATTCACCATCCAGGATGGGTCATGGATCATGTCACTGTGATGGGAAGAAGAGACTCAGTGGCTAGGTACTAGCAAAAACTGCTTCAAGAGACAGCTGCTAAGGAAGCTCTGAAGAGGTGACCTTGATCTGGTCTTGAGTAGTATCCAGGATCTGACTGAGAATCACACAGTTAAAGAGCATGCATAGCAGTGTGAGTAGTCTAAAGGCCAAGAGACCTAGATACCATTTTGGTAGCATAACGCAAAACCCATCACCTATTAAGGAAGACTTAGGGAATTAGTGCACATTGCTTTTATTTTCTGCTGTCTCAAATAAGCAAGTAGTTACTAAGGACTGCATCTGTCTTTACCTCTTTTCTATGTCTATAAACAGAGGTTAGCACCATTCTTAGGCTTCCTTTTGCTTCTCAGAGCCAGTAAAAAGGGTCTCAGTAGCTAGCACGTATCACAGCAAAACTGCTGACCTCACTTGCAAATTTTATGCGAGACCACACTTACATAAACAGAGTACACGACAGCAGCACAGATTTTGAATAAATTTCAAAAGGATTACACAGATATGCAGTCTAAACCTACTAAGTTGAGAAATTTTATACAATCCAGTGCTTGCCCTAATAATGAATCATGAGACCAATGCCTATTTTTGCTTTCTCCTCATTTTTATAAGCTGACAAGGTTCAGCACAACACTAACCCAACACATGTATTTTGGCATGTAATATGAAGGCTAACATAAACATGTTTGGAAACTATCTCTTGAAATAGGCTGAATCAAGTATAATTTTTAAATCATCGACAATTGTCCAATTTAATATTTTCCCATTAAGTGCCAAGGAATCTCTTACAATTCAGTAAAATTAGCAGCACATTACTTTCCTGCCCTTATGGGGCTTCACAGCCTTTTTTCATTACAACTAAAATCCACTCACACAATCCCCTCCCCAAGTATTATTCCTCTCTCCAGAAAATTTAAGTCCCATTACACCTTACTCACGAAGGCTCAGATTTGTAAAGCTTGATAGAAGTCAGACTCCACTTTGGAATTTTGCTTTAGTTTCATCTCTCACATCTGAATATCTGAGGAATGAAGTCCATGTCTGATGTTTTATGAGGTAACAGACTCAGCAGCAGTGTTTGCTTTCTTCCAAATCTCAGAAAAATCTTTTTACTCACACTTATAAAGTACAAACTTTATGAACTTTTCTTCACATCCTAAATTTTCTTTGATAGCTATAGCTATTTTACATTTTAAAACCAAGTTTCTACCACAACAAATACCTGTGTCTTAATAAGAGACATCTTCCTTTTGCTAATTGCTCTACTGCAATTTTCATTCTGCCATACGGATTCCCAGAAGACTTTCAGAGCCACTTTTCATGATCTGCTAGCAGTGCTCTAATGCTCTACCACAAAATCACAGTAGTTTTTATCATCCTTTAGGCAATTTATAAAATCCTACAAGCGGCAATTGAAATACTGTTTACAAGATTAACCTGTAAAAGTGTAAAAGTACAGTATGTGCTTTGAAAAGGTCACAGAGAAGCTTTCCATTAAAGAAATCAATAGGATCACAAATAGATCCTGAAGCCATATTACCATTTTAATTGGCTGGCACAGCCTTTTCACAATTCCACCTCAATAGTGACATTAATTACAACTGTGACAGTACAAGGCTGTGGCAACACAAACAGGAAAATAATTATTACACATTGACTGGCTATCTTTTGCTACCACCCAAACATACCAAAGTTATTATATTAAATATCTAACATTGTTTTCTATTCAACAGATTCACCTCTTCCTTGAACTAATTTTGGCTTTCTGTTCTTCAGAATGTGATATTAAAAACATTAAATACAAGCGCTACAAGATGAGATTTAAAAATTAAAAAAAAAAAAGAAGGAAAAAGAACCCAAACCCAACCCTACTTCAAAGCCACAATACTGAGCAGCATTAAGACTGGCTGGCTAAAGAGTGATGAACTTCTTTGTCCACTTCCCTGGGAGATGCAAGGGCAGCTGCCATAACTGGTGAGCTGCAAAGCTGCTGAGAGCAGAGGACGAATAAGGCTGCCTGTCCCCACTCCCCATTCTGGGCTCCTGTAAAATGCCAGCCTCATTCGTTCTACTCCGGCTCCTTCTCTCAGTCTGTTTTGTTTTGGTTTTTTTTTACAGCTTCTTATCACAGTCTTTCTCTCAAGCTCATGTCTGCTTTAATTTGTTTATTACTTTCATCTGTAGCGTTTACACAGTACTTACCAAGTTAAAGTTGTCTCTCACTATCATGTTCAATGTGTGTGTTCCCACTACATGTCACTGGCTCCTAGTTTTTTGTTAGCCATGGTCTACTGCTTACTGCACCCCAAGCTCCTCTAACACACAAAAAGCTCCACTTCCTTGTGGGTTACTCCTGTAACTTCAGCTCAAAGGTGCCAAACTCACTTGCCAAACTAATTACTATTTCTTCTCCCTCCTGCCTGCCCCTCAATTCAAGTGTCACCGCTATTCCAAAATATTCCTTCTTTGTCCTTGGTCTGGCTCCAGTCCACTCTACATTCAAATTAGACATGCCAACCTCGAATCCACACAGCTTGATTATCAGCATGGGTGTCACTGAAAGCATATAAGGCATATTCAAGAGCAGCTGGGGACAGCAACTACAAGAAAAGTTTGATTTACTACATAGGGACAGCATATGTGCTATCTAGTCAGACCTAGGAGTTATGAGAAGATAGTGCTTGCTGCGCTGCTCAGTGGGTTAATTGCACACAAGCTGGTCAGCACTGCAAGTACAGAGGGATGGAGCATGATCAATAAAGGCAGTCCTCTGAGCTTTCAATCTGCTCTGACATGTATGGAAAACTCCAGTTTTTATAAATGTAATTTGTCCCTATTGGGGCAGATATTTTCATGAATATGGGAAACTGACACCTCCTTACATTTCATATGTCTAGTTGAAAACATGAAAATGTTAAAGCTTAGTAAATTATCTTGAACCTATTTCTAGCTGTCATTTTTTTTTATAAAGAGTTATTTTTTATTCACCCAATTCATGAAAAACATGTGAAATTGGCTGAAATATATACATATATATATAAAAGTAGTATTTGGCAACCAACAAAGAAAATGCCAACCCACCAAGTAAATTTGCACAAAGTTCAGAGAAACTGAAAGGGTTCTGAATACACTCCAACAAGAAGTGCATGTGTGTGTATGTATGTATACACATGTACACAGTGTTGCCTGTATCTTAATTTGAAATAATCAACCTCTCTATATTCTTTTAGGGGGGCAATAGTATTTCCTTCTAAAAAATAAAGGTTTAACAATGCCCCAAAACCAACTTAACATACTCTGTGATTATGTAAGCTGTACTTTTAAAGTCATATAGAATTTCTTAATGTTATTGGACACTATGAACACAAATAGATTAAAAAGTAGGATTTGTATGATACCTTGTATCTGTAGGCTCTGTGCTGGAGATAGCAGACTATAATTAGAAAGAGAAGGAACAGTTAGACATTAAAATTCAATTTAGAAATGAATCTGAGGATCCATAGCTGACATTTGAAATTGCAGAAAAGTATCGTACAGGAGAAAATTATTAAAGAATAACTTCTGCATATGAAAAAAATGTCTGCAGGTTCTATGAATAGTCAGGAATAAGATGACAGAAAACTTCCCTGACTTGAAACACTAACTTTTGTCCTCAAATCCAGCTTTGTCAATTAACAAGAGAGATTTGGGAAGCAGTGATACCTCAGCAAATGGTTAGAAAATAAGCTTACCTTTCCAAAAGAAGCTTATTTCTCACTTCCATGAAGACATTTTGAATAAGTGTTTTACTTCAAGGCTATTAGCAACCTCTTTAGGAGGAACCTGTGCCTGCCCAAGGCTCCATGCCAATCTGCTACATTCAGCCACAATTTGTTCTGATGTAGGCAATGCAAATAAACAAGCGTGTCTGTTGGCGCTTGGGAACTTTATTGAATTTTCCTCATTGTCAAAGCAGTGTTAGAAAATCAGAGAACTTATCCGCTGTGCAAACACGGGCAAGCATGGGCATAATCAAGACATTCTGGGGAGAGGGGAGGGTGGAACTGAGGTATTTCTCTAGTTAAGATGAACAAAATGCAGAAGCTATATTTCCTCTTCCCAAGATGCAGAACTCTATGCATCCTAAACAGAAAGGAGAACAACAGTAAAATAGATCCCAGTTTTGCTTTGTGAAATACAGCATTTTCGTGGTTAACTTATTTCTTATTTGGGCTCTTTCTGAGAACACTCCCTCATTAAAATGAGTAGTGATTTGTCAATGGTCTGCCCTGGTGAAAGATATTTTGTTTAAACATTACTCTTATCTGAAAGAAAACCCAATTAAGTAGATATGTTGATTCGTATAGCTGACATTTTTAATGTAGACTTCACTGACACCTATTTCTATTTGCAATGCCATTTCCTAATAACTGCATTTTAAAGCCTAAACCAAAATATAACCATTAAAATTTCTTTTATACAAAGTTATGGAAACTAGCAGTTTGCCTTTATATAATGTGGGCATCATCTTCAGGGTGCCCTTACCAATTTATACATATCTTTGAAAGCCCTTCAAAAGAGTCTTTTTCCCTGTATTGTGTTTATGCATATATTTCAGGATAAAAATTGGTTGCATAAACATAGCTGAATTCAGTTACATGCAGAAAAAGTCAAGTTAATCTTAGAAGATTTCTGTCTTGTACAGGAAGCTGTGTCCACAGCTGGGTTGATACTTCACTTGCTTGAGTTTTGAGAGTCTTGCTGTGTAGAAACTTTGCAAAACCTTGTTGCTCAGATTTTGTTTATAATGATCAGGTCACTGTCCATGACGAGAAGAAAACTCACTTAAAATAGAACGTGCCATTCAGTTTTCAACTATTCAATATAAAGGAATTGAGGTTAGAAAATATTAAGTGAACGATTGCTAAGATGATGTGGGGAAGTGAGAGTCTGTCTTAGAAGACAAAATAGTGTGCAGTAAAATAATAAAGCATGGTATGAATAAGCACTTGGGGCTTAGCCCGAAGGAGAGATAACAGCCATCTACATTTACTGCTTATTCCATCTACATCTACTGCTTATTCCAGGGAACATTTTTTATTTCCTTCCTCCATCTCAGGAGTGCAAGAAAGGCTGAATCAATCAATCAGGCCTGAGCGGAGCTATATTACTGATTAAACCTTGCTTTTAGCATAGAACTCAGCCTGAAGAAACCTGACTTCTTAATGAAGTTTAACCATAACCTCAAAACAGTGATTCTCCTCCTTTACTCTGCTCTCATGTGACCCCACCTGCAGTACTGCATTCAGCTCTGGGGGCCCCAGCATAAGAAGGATGTGGACCTGCTGGAGCAAGTCCAGAGGAGGGCTATGAAGATGTTCAGAGGGCTGGAGCACCTCTCCTATGAAGGCTGAGAGAGTTTGGCTTTTTCAGCCTGGAGAAGAGAAGGCTCCAGGGAGACCTTATAGCCACCTTCCAGTACCTAAAGGGGACCTACAAGAAAGCAATAAAGAGACTTTTTGCAAGGGTATGTAGTGACAAGACAAGGAGGAATGGCTTTAAACTGAAAAAGGGTAGACTTAGACTAGATACATGGAAGAAATCCTTTACTGAGAGGGTGGTGAGGCACTAGAACACATTGCCCAGAGAAGCTGTGCAGGCACCATCCCTGGAAGTGTTCAAGGCCAGGTTGGATGGGGCTTTGAGCGACCTGGTCTAGTGGAAGTTATCCCTGCCCATGGCAGGGGGGTTTGGAACTAGATGATCTTTACCACAAGAGGGAAATGTTGTGCGAGGTTCACTAACGGTTTTTAATCAGTGAAATTTTGCCACAGCTGATACTGGGGGCCACTGTAAAAGTTCAGCAAGTACTGTAAACACAGCGGCCCTTTGAGACATCTGAGAAAAAAAACCAAACCAAACCAAACCAAAAAACTTCTGAAAGGTCTGGCTATTTCCAAGAAGGAGCTTTACAGGAAACTTGAAAATTTCTATATTGATTCAGCAGACTATAAGGAGAGAAGACCTTTAACTGAAGTGATGCTTAGGCATACAGACACTATTTTCTCTAAGCCAGTGAAGATACTGTAGCATGAGAGTATCGGTTCTGTGAAACTGGGGAAAGGCTTCTCCTTGGAGGCCTTGTTCCACCAGATTAAACGTGAAGATGGAAAAACCTGTCCAGAGGCAGGCAAACATCAAGGAATGGCAGAGAGAAGAAATGTGATGACTTATTTCTTGAGACTTTTGATGATTTCCTCTTCCTCGAGCCACCACAGCTGAAATTATGCTAACAATATAGTAGCTGCTTTTTATATTGAATGTATTATATAAAACCCCCAGTATTTCTCAATTAGCTTGTGGAAGGTACCTAGCTTCTTTGTCTCTGACAAGAAGGAACCAGCCTTGATATTTATGCCTTTCAGTCTGATATTCTTATGAGTTACACATTTCAGCAGCAGTTCCTACACAGTGATTTCCTACAATTATTTCATAAGAAACTGATACTAATCCAATTGAAGTAAATGGAATTATTTCAATGGACTTCTGCTGACATCCATCCATGCCCTAAATTCTTTAATAACCAAAGGACTCTTTCTATAGCACTGTAGGAATAGATTTAGAGAGTAAAATCATCTGCTTTCAGCATTTATTATATTAACAATTTGGCTCTGGATTTCCTCAGTGGATTACTTTAAACACTAAAATTTAAGATACCATCACTAAATTGCTTTAAAAGATGGAGGTACTACGTCATGAAGACCCCAAAGGAGAATACAATTTAGGAGACTTCCTTTCTCCAGACTAGTTTCATAAGACTGTTTCGTAAGTGCAGATTCTATCAATTAGGCCTATACCATAAGCATGCAGTCTAATTTAGATAAGCAAACTAAAATTGTACTTTGCTCAGAAAGGGATCACTATAGCAGCTAAGATACTATTTTAAGTCTGAGAATTTCTGGACCTTGTGTGAGCCACTGCTACACTAATAACACTCTAACACTAGCACAGTGTGTCTGGGAGGTGCAAAGAAAGTCTAAGTGATGATCATAGAGATCTTAACAGTAAAAAGTGTTCAGGGAAAAAAAAAACAAACACCCAAACAAAACAAACATAGGACACATTTCAGCATCTGGTGACTGAGCAAGACAATGTTTTTATAATGCATCTGTATTTTTAGGATACTTGCCAACCTATTAATGATGTTTTTATGCTAAAATGACTGTTTTCTCTAAGTACTCTGGGTAGAATAAGCAGCCTTTCAAATGGGATTTTTATATAAACCAGCACAGAAGGGGAGCACAGAAGCCACACGAAGCATCAGTCCAGGTAGAACCCACTCCCTCTTCTGAAGTAGATTAAAAGCCTCTGAAGCTGAGGGCTGCAAAGGAAGCTGGAATGAGCAGGGCAGGTGCAGCAGTAAACTGTTTACTCTTAGGCCAGAACTGGACAAGCTCACATGTGCCGGGGGCCCATGAAGAAACAAGTGCATAAGAAGGAGGGAAAGAGCACATCCTATCCTGTGCATAGCTAGTACAGGTAGTAAGTGTGGATGGTGAAAAGAAAGGCCATCCCAGGAAGCTAAAAAGGGAAGGAAGTTTATCCCCAATCTTATCTCTGATTCAGAAAGGGAAGCTCGGAAGTCTAGGCTTGTGTTATCTCAGTGTGTGTTGCTTTTACCTATAAAAAAGTCCACAAGTTGATGAACGAAAATACAGTCATCATTATCAAATAAACAGAGCCTAGAGCTGTCAGGAAACTTTAGATGTCATTTCGTCCACCCCTGTGTAGAAAAGTGGGAACAACTGCTTCCGAGAGGGATTTGTCTCACCTGTATCTTACAGGCTTTCACAGGACCCAGCCAACTGAGGTAGACATTTTCAGTGCTTGTTTATCTCTGCTGAAAAACTTACACATTTCCTAGCATGGAACCTTATAATAATCCTAATCTCACACATAATTGAGAGTAGAATTGGTTTTTATTCTATAAAAACCAAACCAATTTGCACATTATATGTTTGCATGAATTATTGGCTGGAGGGTACTGTAACAAAAATACAAAAAAAGTGTGTGTGGATCAGACAGAAGTTTCCGTATTATTTCCAGAGGGAACCATTATGGTCTTACATTAAAACAGAGAAATAAATGAGCAGGGCAAAGGGAAGTGGGAGCAGGCCTACTGTCAAACAGCAGACGAGAAAGCCTGGCTTTTCACACCCCAGGAAATAGTGTCTAGTACAGATAAAAAGCTACAAAGAAAAGTGGCTATCAACTTGCATGATGGAGATGACTTAGACAAAATTAAGATAATGTCTTTTCTATACTTTCAGAGCGCAGCCCTGTTACTGGTGAAAGTTACTTAAAACGCACACCTTTTTCCCAGCTTTCCCAGATCAGCAGACCTAAATAAAATTTCATCCAGTCCCAGAGCTGAAAAATGAGCAAAGATTTTAATGGACCCTTCAGATGAAACAGCTGCATATGCAAACTTAGGTAGAGAATCACCTTGAAGAAATGATCAAACACTGGTAATGGTTTAGAATAATTCCCCATATAAGGTTTTGTTGTTTTTGATTAAAGCATAAAATGTTATCAGTGTAGGGTGAAAAGATGTTCTCCTCAAGAAAGCATTATTTGTGTAAGTTAATTATGAAAGGTACAAATATTGGCACAGATTTCAAAAGATGCCCTTCATTTGTGCCGTAACGTATTTGTATGGCAGATTCTGCCAAGGCAGAGAAGGAAAAGAAGGAAAACAAGAGAAAACATATTATCAAAAGGACAAGATGTCCCTAGACCTCTAAGGCACTTTGCTTGAACCTGGAGAGACAGCGCCACAGAGGAGGCAGAAATGGAGATAATGTCACATCTGCACAAACAGTCCCAAAGCAAGAGGCCTTTTATCACCAGCTTCTGCAAAAAATGTAAAGAAGATAGAGCTTAAATGCCCCTTTGCTTAGGAAAAACAACAACAACAAAAAAAGACTGTCTGGATTTTTCAAATAATCTGACTTGCAAATCTCTTCGAAAAAATTCCAGCTGGAGATTCAATTCCTAAATTAAATCCCACAAAATTGGTGTCTGGGATTGGGCTGTTTTAATTATTTGCATTCAGTTCTACTGCCAAAATGCAGTAGAGGAAGAAAACAACAAAGCCAAGAACAAAAACGGTTTCTGCAGCAATTCTGCTGAGAATTTTCTTTTCTTTCCTATTTCCTTCTGAAATAATGTATGTGACATATGCAGATTTCTTGTAAAGGCATTTTGGACTGAATAATTTAGCTGTTTTAAGAAGGGTAATGAGTAAATAAATGAGTAAAATATAGCAGGCTCTTCTAAGAGAAATCATGATCTGACACCTCCTAGGACAAAGGCTGTACCCCAAAACCACATGTTTACAGTTACAAAGTAAAGATGTTATCTTTTAGAAAGTTAGATTTATTTTTTTCTGTTTGTTGTAAATGGCAGGACAGTACAAGTAAGCAAATAGCCTGACAATTAATTTTGTTCCAAACAATATCGGGAGATCATTCCCTGCCCGCGGCCTGCATGTGAGCAGTTAATTATTTGGAACTATTTGAGGTTTAAACTTCAGACTTTTCTGGTTATCACTGAACCTATTAACTGCATGACCCACTTACGGCTTTTGATTCGCAAGGTAGCATCTCTGGAACAGATTTATTTTTTTTTTATATAAATTCATAAATTAAAACCTGTTTTCAAGACTGTTCTAATGTTTATTCAACTACTTTTGTTTCCATAGACATCCCTGGTTACTGACATGCCTGAACAAGAATATTTATGAAGAGCTAATACAGAAACGAGTTAGTGCAGTCAAAAGCGTAATCACAGTCTAACTCAAGTGAGTATTTATTGAAAAAAACACTCAGCAGGATTGACCATGTCATATAAGGCCCTGATTCTGCATGATTAAAGGTAACAGGATCTTTGTTATTGACTTTCAATGAGCATTGGAATGAGCCCCAAGGTAGCAGCTATCAGAAAGTGAAGCTGCTTAAAATTTTTATTGCTCTTTTACTTGAAAGCTATCAGAATAAAACATACATTACAGACATAGCCATACAGGGAAGCAAACGTGTCTACACATAAAGCTTTATTTTTTCTCAGGCTTTTGTAGCTGCAAACATGTAGAAATTCAACAGTTCATTTGGGAAGTGCTGCCAAACTTTTACATTAGCCACTAGTCAGCCTCAAGGACAGTGGTTTTGGTGCAGGCAATGTTCCAAGGTTGGCCTAGAAATTTATGCACTACATTGCTAATAGAATTTGACCAGAGATATACTGTACTAATTCTGAAACGTATTTTGAATGTTTTGGGTTTTTTTGTTTCCAAGTGAGTAGGGGGTTGCTAACAATTTTGTGCTGTATCTTTTTTTTTTTTTTTTAAGAACAACAGTAATGTACTACCCAAGATGTTATTACTTCAAAGTATGAAACACAGCTACTGTAATCATCTTCAGAGTCATTCTTCATGCACTGCGGTTTATATTAACTGTTCATTTTCATCTTGATTTTTAGAAACATAGTTGTTTACCATTTTCATTACATTTTATTTCTAATATCCATTGATGGGGTTTTGATCATAGTGTTGCATGCAATTCTTTTTACATTTACAAGCAATTTAGTATTTATTTTGATGGTAGCAATTACAACTTTTTTGATGCTGAGATATTTTTAATGACTACTCTTAAAGAACTCTCTCTTCAAATATCTTCACAGCAAGTACTCAGTTCAACATGAAAACCAAAAACAGTGTAGGCAGACTGCCTGTTACCAGCTTAAAACATTGCACTGGTAACTGCATGCTCAGTGAACAAAGGTAGAAATGGTCAGTACGTGTAGGGTGCAGAAGACTGGTACCACTTGTATTCAGTCTTTCTTACAGAAGCAAGCCTAAAGGGCATGCTGGGACAATACAGTGGGAATGTGGGCTATGAACTGTAGGGATGCTCTGGCACTGGCAAACTTACTACTCTCTGACTTCTCTGGTGGATTTCAGTTAGAGGCTTTCAAGAGATAACGTAATTTATTTAAACTTTTTTTTTTTTTTTTAACTGCTATTAGTGATTTTTTCTTCCACTAACTTATCCATGTACTGGTTTTAACTTATGTAAAATTTTAGCATCCACAAGCATGTAATATGCTTGCTGGCCTTGACCTTTCAAAAGATCATACCTGTATGCATGCATTAATGCAACACTAATAAAATCTCAGTGTTCACTGCTACAAGCTTAATGAAACATATTCTGCTTTTAGAGATGTAGTTGTTGGAGACTGTAGTCTGCTTAAGAGTCAGAACATAATTTTTCAAAATACAGAAATAGGAAGAGAGAAGAAAAAAGATGCTTGGAAAACACTATCTAAAGCATACTATAAGGCAGAGTTACCAAAATGGCTTAAGATCAAGCACATATTTTCTCAAGATCTCAGTTTTCTAGGTATATTATATATCTAATATTGGATTATATATCTAACATTGCTGTGGGACGTCCTGTATTTCTTGTTTTTTGTGGTCACCTGGCTGGTCCAGTTGGATTTAATGCACATTTTCCATCCAAGATGATCTTGCTAAATCTACGTATCAAATCTTGTTAAGAAATGAATTTGTAACAGGACTAGCAGAGACGTTTAAAGAATCCAACATTCATTACTTTTACATTCGCAGAAAGGTCCTTGATTTATGGGGCTTAACTCATTTTATTTTTATTTTTGAGATTCATAACATTACCAATAAACCTCTGAAGGATTTGGACCTCATCTTGCACCACTGTCTGTTTATTCTGGAGTCAACTATCTAAGCAGAATAGCTCTGGTTTTGCCAGAAGTTAGGTATTTGTAAGAACCCAAATCTGTGCTTATAAATAGATGGTAAACAAAAACCTACAAAACAAACTCCCACAGAAGGAGCAGAGTACAGGTTTGCAGTTATCCCTGTACCAAAGCTGCACATATATGTCAAGTGCATTTGCGAGCAATGCAGCTTCAGTAGAAGGCAGTTATTTCTTAACAAGAACTCAGCATGTTTATTTGAAGTGTGAAAAACTCATTCCTTTTCACTTTTCTGTGAAATTAGAGAAGATGGGAAATAGAGAAATTTGTTCAGGTGTAACATACACATCTGGTGTAGAGCAAGGATCTAGATGGTGTCAATGAAAGGAAGCTGACAAAGAAAGAATGCTCATTAAAGAAGACATAGTAGTAACAGATAAACTACATAACTGTAACAACAAAGATAGATTGCAGGAAAGTCAGAGATACATGAGGAAGAGAAAAGAAACTAAGTTGGTTACAAATAGATTATAGGAAGTGTAATGCTCTCGGTGTAGCTGTTCATGTAGCTGTTCAGTGGTCAAGCACTCTGCATGTGCTTGACCAGTGCTTTCAGACACAGTCTCGTTGATGCGCTATTTTCCCTATACTGTGCATACCGGTGTCCTGTCTACCACCAACAGGAGAAATTGCATTGCAATGCCAGTGTTATTGGAGAAGCTTTGTAGCAAAGAGATACAATTATAGCAAATTTTGTTCTAAACTGTTATCTTTCTTTGAATAATAACAGGAATTAAAAGAATTTTTGCAGTAGGTGAACTCAGGATATATAATAAGATGCAATATATACCAATTTCCAGCTTGAACTTCTGACATAAATTTTGTAACCAAAGACCCAGATCAGAATTACTAACTACATTTACCCATTTTTTGACAACAAAACAGTGCACAAGAGTTTTGTTTTTCAGGATGTTTATTTCTTAAAATGAAAAAGTGTGCTAAATGACTGGAGATGGTGATCTTTGAAATTTGTTGTAGCAATTGAGACATGAGTCATAAACAGAGATTTGCTCAGGGAGGTAAAAAAAATAAGATTATCCCTCTGTGGGCTTTATTTCTCAAGGGAAAATGGATTCTTATTAATAAAACTATGGAAGAGTCCTAAGTGTAACGCAAGGAACAAATAAAAATAAGCAGTTTTCAGAGCAAAGTTAAAATTGAGAAAATGCTGCGGCTTAAAGAGTTTTTCTCTTTACCAAATTGTTAAAAGATTCTCCTTATGACCTGGTAGCTGTTGTGCAAAACAGAGAACTGAATTTCTTGGCCTCTAGAGACTTCTAACAGCTCACAAGCCACTACCCTACTCCCCATGCCTTTAGGGAAGAGTTTATAAATTATCTTCTTATCAGCCTACCTCCTGTGAAGAGCACATACTATCAGCCCTGGGGACCTCCCCTTCTTAGAAGTCCTTCAAGATTGTGACTCCACACCTTAACAGCATTAAAACCCTAATTCTCTGGAAAGAAGCATCTTCCAGATGATACAATCCAACTTCCTGGGATTTCTTCCCAGCACTCTCATTCTTTTTCATATCTTTAGTTTCATTTGCTGCAGGAAAGCCTGAGCTGGAGCTTCACTCTCTTTGACAGAAGAATTTCAAAGTTTTTATCCTAAACTGCTAAGAAACTGAATTTTGACATTTTAAAAATGGCCAGCTCCTCTACAAAGCACTTTTTTGTGGCTGGCTTTACAGTGTTACCCCATGCTTTAAGCACGAGATGCCTTGCAGTAAATAAACTACTTAATTCTGGACAGGCTACAAGGTTAATTTGAACTGAAATGAATAGAACAAGGCATTGGAGCCACCCTGACCATCAGGATAAAACATGAAGTTCTTGTCACACTTCTAAAAACCTTCCAATCAAGAGTTCAGTGGTGTCATATCAACTCTTGATCTCAAGATTCCATCCATGATTTATGGAATTATGTAACTCCAGAAGCATTTTTTATAGTAATTTCCTTACACACATTTTGTTCCCCTAAGTGACAGAGAAAGGGCATGCACCTGCACCGTAACTCAGTCTGCAGTCTCAAATGCTCTCCTGGTTTGCTGGGAACTACCACCAGTTACCATCAGTTGACTGATGATCCTGCTACCCAAATTATATACAAGAAAAGTCAAATGAAGCCATTGTATTCAGTTTAATGTATACTACTCAGGCTGATTTGGGCTTAGAACAGCAAAAGCTGGCTTAACAATGAGAACAGATTTGGTGACTGACCTCTGAAGACTATTTGAAGCCTACTGAGAACTGAGCTTTATCTACTAGGATTGTGCACTTCTTATTCTTTCTCAGATTTAACAGATAAATTTACCCTTACATTTAGTGCTTTCTTGGTTAAGTATAGAGAAAAGGTCTTAATAAGTTTTGAAAGATTAGTGGCTGCTTAAGCAGGTATATTATCTCCTCTAAGAAATCACATCAATCATTTTCTAAAATAGATCTAGAAATATGTAACAAATCATGTTAAAACTGTTTCAGAGACTGATCTGTAACCTCAAAGTTAATGGATATATTTTCACTGATTTCAGCGAGTTGTACTTTCAGGTCTTGGTTACTGGAAGAGTAGAATGTCAGCAGTAAATACTAAAAAATGACCTTGCTGTTCTAACTGGACTCTTACTAAAAGTAACCAGATAAGTTTCAATGCTTTCTGCTTTATAATAGAGTATTTGAAGTCACTACTTTCCATTTCTATTTTCCTTATAAGCATTTACAGTTTACCAGTCTTCCAGGTTCTATTTGAACTGAATCAGAATGCAGAACGGAGCAAAACCAATCCACTGTGATATCTACAAATGAAATATATACAATTTTTGCTTCTTTTCTTAAAGCAGTCTTTTATCAAATAATTTTATCAGTGTCTTCTTGAATTTAGTCAAGAGCTTCTCTTGTGCAGTCTTTGCCCCCAGATTCATATGATATCATGATACCCCCTCAAAAAAGGCTTACAGACAACAATTGATGAAATAAGTGCATTTCGCAAAGTATTTGCTAACCACAGATCAGCTGGGAGCTTCTCAGTACTTGGGAATCTTCTGACTGACATTTGTGGATGAAACAACTCTACAGCTAGTCTACACAGACATGACTGGGCAAAGCTGTGAAGCAGATTTCAGTATAGTGAAAACAAAATGGTGCAAGTCTAACTAAAGCAAGTAAACATAAACAGGTATCTACGTATACATACAGAGGGAGAGAGAGAAATACCTGAGCAGATATAGATTACCATCTATTAAAAACAACACTACCACCTCTGGAAAAAGGTAATATGGACTGCTCAGAACAGAAACTACTTTGGAAATGATGTAATTTGTACACTACATGCTGATTCACCAAAATCTTAAAGGAAAAGCTGTCCATCAACATTTTTACACTATGTTCTTGTTAGTATTCTGTCTCCCCATGTGCAAGAGTATTTCCAAGTGTTACAGCATATAAAGAAAAAAAAAAAGATGTCAACTTATCTAGTATTTTTTTTTGTGGTAATTCTCCAGCAGTGACAAAAACAAATCTAAAAAAAGCATTGCAATATAATCAGCTGAAAATTTAACATAATTTTCAAAACTACTGTAAAAAATACCAGTGCAACATTCAAAATATGAAGCTCCATGGTTAAAAAAATTAAATTAAAAACAAAACAAAACAAGCCAACACAAACCAGGGAGGTCAGGAATTATCACTGGAGCTCATTAGCTGAGTACATTTTCCTTTAGAGGGAAGTCTTTAAGAAGAGTGTACAAGCACATCGGCAGGGCTGTATTAATTTGTAATTCTTTCTAATTTAAAAACCAGGTATCTTTGATGATTATTCTATTCACTGTGTAAAAGAAGAGGGAACTGGAAAGTAACCTCCTCTGCCAGAGCAGTCAAAACACCCCATCCATTGCCAATCCAGTATAAATTCCTGCTAATTAAACATGGCAATACCCTATAAGGTTTAGGATATTTAAATATCCAACCAAACAACCAACCAAAACCTTGGGAGAGCTGGTGCAAAAGCTAAACCAGGAGATACTAAAAACAACTGACCTGTAGACAGAACCATAATTCATCATATAAATCAATAATCAATAAAAAATTAAAAACAATAATTGTAATGACAAAATACAGAGTTATATCTCAAATTGCTTTATAGTAGTTTGAGATTTATTTTACCAGTTATTTCATAATGTATTTCAAAGTTCTTTATGATAAATTTTTAACTGAGAAATGCTTTTCCCATAATTTAGCCCACAGACATTTGAATCACAGACTTCCACTAGTAGATTTGCATATAAACAGTTCTCTTAAAATTCATCTGCTTCAATTATTTCTTTCTCACCTGAAGTCATAAAGCTTGATATCGGATGTGTGAAACTGTCTGCTTCCTGGGGCCACATTATAGGGGGTACAGGAACATACTCTTTCTCTGCCCAAGAGATTCAGCTGATGAAGCAGCATAGAAAGTGTTGTAGAAAAGCTGTAAGACAAAAAAACAAGAGTTAGCACTAATGACTGAAAATAAAAATGGAGAAAGTGTTGTTTGAAAAAGTAGGGCATAACGTGCTGTTAAGGGAAAGACAGAAATAGGTAACAAGAAGGAGAAAACTGGCAGAGAGTTTTGGAAACACTGCCAGTAAAGCCCATTTTATCCAATGTTACTGGAGTATTAGAATAGCGTTTCCAGTTGCAAACAAAACCACTGGGGTCAAATGAAATGAGGATCCCTAAATTGAGTATGCATTGGTAAAGAAGTCTTGGACATTAATCTGTTTCCCTTCTCATTGTGTTCCAGGGCTTTATACAGAGGACATCCCATTTCCTTACACTGCTGTTAGCTGCCATAAATACTGTGAAAGAAAGACGAAAATCTGCAGCATAGCGTCCAGCTGCAGACAAGCAAACACAACTGCAATGGCGTAGTTTGCCAGAGACACAGAGATGCTTCACAGCTGTTCTTCCTCTGTGAGGATGTCCTCTTCCAAAGGACTGCAAAACAATTAGTTTGGGGCTCACAGGTGAAGCTGTGAAATACCACAGTTCCACACAAATACTAGTCAACTGATTTGAAGTGCAATCAGCTTCTCTCTCAATTGTCAAGAGTTCAAACAAAAGATGTATCAGTATTATATGCCCTTCTCAGCCTCCACAGCATCATCTCTTTTCTGCATGACCACATTGCTCAGCCTTTAAACGGAGAACTGATTCTAAGTGTGCATTAACTGACTTAAAAATGTGTTAGTTCAGCCAACATTAAAAAAAAAGTATTCAGCAGCAAAATAATGACTATAGTTTACAGATTTAACATATTGCCTATTTATTTACATATTCTAACAAAATACTGCCTTCTCCAATTCTCCTTATCACAGTGGAAGAGATTTTCATATTTTAAGTTTTTTAAAAAACAATCTTCACTGTGCTTGTTTCATGTCTTTCATTGGATTGGCATAGGACTGTCACAGTTCTAACATACACAGAATTTAGATTATTTAGACTGAATTTATCATATAATGTCATATGGAACTGCTTTTTCAGAATTTTGTCAATACTCCAAATATTTTTAAACGTCCATTTAAATGACTGTGCCTAGATTATTAACCATAAATCAAGACAATATGAATTCAACAAGGCTGCTTGTATGAAGTACTTTATCCTTACTAATACTTTCATTAAAAGGCTCAGTTCAGCTTTCATTCCAGTCAATGAAAAATGTATGAAGTGACTGTGGAAACCTGCAACTAAACCAGAGAGTAAATATAGAAGTCAACCACTAGTGTTGTGACAGCATTCAGATCTACACCCACCTGCAAAACTGAAGCAAAATAGTTTCCTTGCTGTGCTGTATTAATGTAACAAAATCTTACAAAAACAATTATGCATTTGCAAAGCTGTTCAAAATGTGAAAAAATGCTGAAGACTAGAACAGAATACAGAGATAATTATAATGATGTTATAAAACCAGAAGTATTCTTCCAAAACTCTAAGAGCAGAAGCAGCAGGAATCTAAAAGGAATTCAATGAGCATTGTTAGGGAAATGGAGAGTCCCGTGTGAACAAAAATTAGAAAGACTGATGCAGCTCACATTAGTAATTAACTAATTTAGGATTTGCCTGAAGAAGCAAAAACAATGAAGTGTATAGGCTGGGTAGATCAAGTGCTCTCTCATAATACAGAGATAAAGATACAGTTAATGAAATCACAAGGCTACATTTAAACACATTAAAAACTGATTAACAGGATTTTTTAATGCAACAGAAAATTAACCAGGACAATTCACTGCAGTAGAAGAGTAAGAGATTAAAAATGGATTATACATTTCAGTGACCGCACTCACACTTATAAAACGTGTGTGATCTCGTGTTTGAGGAAGTAGTCAGCCACTGCTTTGCACAAATGGGGATTTTTCTTCTTCCTCTAGGCTGTTCATTGCCCAGGGAGTAGCAGGACCTAGAGCAGCCCTATTGGCACGGGAAACTCAACAACATGGCCAGCATACCATACTGCAAAAAAGTTACTCTGTGTCAAGTGAGCTGTAATAGCTGGCCATGTGCCTGCTCTTCAGACACATCAGATCCACATCAGCTAGGCTTAGCTTAATTGCTCTTTCAGGAGGAAGAGGAAATGATGATAACTGAATAATCACTACAGAGAACTATTAAAAAGGTATATATTTTTTGAACAGTCAAAATGTGTAAACATTAAAGAAAATTAATCCCACTTGCTTGACACATTAACATGATGGTAACAGTGTGCTCAGAGATAAAGTAAGAAAGTACTTAGGCCACTGGACCAGCTCTGGAATAACGGCAGTTGCATACGGAAAATTGTCCAGCTGGAATCTGAGCTGGATCTTAGAGAGATAAATGCTGCCATGGGCCAGGAATTTACCAGCTCCAGTCTGTCAGAAAAGGGTTCACTTCTATTCTCTGTGAATACATGATCAAATACTGACAAAAAGTCTAACCTGAACTGCTTGTGTTGTGCTCCTAGGTGACTGCCCAAATGTCACAAGCATTTATGTTTACTCTTTCAGCAAATACTAGATATTCAACAAGATCTTGAGCAGCTCCAACAGACTGAGAGGGATCTACCTGAAATTACTGAAGGTTGGGACTAGTTTGTTCAGTTTGCAAAGTCAATTAAAGCTTTATGAGCAGCTGCTTTTAATAGTTCATTGCAGTAAGAAAGTTAGTTACAGGATGGTGTCTTGACCCTCTGTCTGTCCCTAGGTAACAGTAAAAAGCAATGTTCTTACTTCTGCTACTGCTCCTGGGTCTGATCTTTTCTGTTTTCTAACACAAAGCTGATGTGCTATGAGAGGCTAATACCACAGGGTAAATCAATTTTCAGGTACTATGCCAAGAAATACAAGAGAGTAGTCCTACAAGCCTTAGCATGTAGGCCTCTGCCCAAGAATAATACCATGTCAGCCTCAGGCAGATAACACATGAGGAAATTTTGGTATCAGTCATGAAATAAATATATTTCCCCTGGCAAAACTGAGAGATACCTATGTCAAGACAAATATAAAACTAAAATGACAGTGTTCCCAATGGATTTTTGACGGTAAGAAACATACAATGCCACTGCTTGTCAGATAGAGCTCTATATAAATGACAGAAGCTGCTGCTATTTCAAACTGAACCTGGCTTTTTCCAAATGCCTCTCAGAGCTCAGCTGAAATGAACACAAGAAAGTGGAAGTGTCTGGCTCTAACAGGACTTGATCTTCCTAATCTGACAAGTTAAGAAAAACTACCATATAAAGGAACCTTACTCTAGCCGACCATATTCACACCTAAAATTCAGACCAAGAGGAAAACACCCACAGAGGTGATTGTTCTCTCTACAAATCTTCACATGCATTTTTGAGGTTATAGTTGGGTTTTTTTATATATTATTTTCCCTGCTGCCCTGGAGCATCACATTTCCAACCAGACCTTCCCTGTTGGTGAGCATGAGGTCAAGCATGGCACCTCTCCTTGTCAGCTCCTCTATTACTTGCAGGAGAAAGTTGTCTTCCACTCAATCGAGGAACATCCTGGATTGTTTGTGCCGGGCCGTACCGTCCCTCCAGCAGATATCAGGGTGGTTGAAGTCCCTCATGTGAACAAGGGCCTACAAGTGTGAGGCTGTTCCTATCTGTCTATAGAGTGCTTCATTCACAGAGTCCTCTTGACCAGGCGGTCTGTAACAGATCCCCACAGTAATGTCTCCCATCGCTGTTCTCCCTTTAACCCTGACCCACAAACTCTCTGTTGACTGCTCACCTGTCCCCAGACAGAGTTCCATACTCTCTAGCCTAGCTCTAACATAAATAGCAACTCCCCCTCCCCATCTGCCGGGCCTGTCTTGCCTGTAACCTTCCATTCCAACACTCCAGCCATAGGAGCCATCCCACCATGTTTCTGTGATGCCTATTAAATCACACCCCTGTAGATGTGCACACATCTCTAATTCCTCTTGTTTGTTCCTCATGCTACAGGCATTTGTATAGAGGCACCTGGGCCAAGCTCCAAATGAAGCCGGCTCATTGGCTGGAGTGGCTGGAGTATCTCTACATTGCTCCGAGCATTTATTATAGGTGTAGGCAACTGACTGGGTTTGTTGGGATGGAATGATGCCCCCTCCCCCAACACATCTAGTTTAAAGTTTCCTTGACCAGTCTGGCAAGTCTCCCACCAAAACCGTTTGTTTCTTAAGCGAGGACAATTGCTCCTGTATTATACAAGGCCAACCTTTTGTCCAGCCATCAGTGTCTAAAACAGTACCCAGTACCACAGCAAACCCTTTCCCCAGCAAGGGTGCTCAAGTTTCCAAAACTACCTTGCCTAGTTTGTCAAGTAGTTTCATGAATGCAACATGTCTGACTGTCCCAAATCTCATCATTCCGACATGGACTTTAATGTCATGTAGAGTCCTTCCTATTGCCTTGTGAAATGACAGGGAAGGCATTTCTCAAAGTAGATGTAGCCTCTACATGTAATTTCATATTTTGTCCTTTAAGTTAGCAAGTTCTTATTCCCTCTAGCTTGGATAACCAAAGAAGTAATTTCCTCTGTTCGAACATTCATTTTCTGCTTTTAATGAACAAATAACAATCTATCTCATATATATACATATATATATGTGCATATGCGTAGCAGCTGCTTATACACAAGATTCCCTGGAGAGAGCAATTTAAGTGATTTTCCAATATACGTGCAGTATAGAAACCTCTATTGATATTTTGTAAATATAGGTACTATAAAAGGCATTATTAAAATTGCTGGATAATTCCTGTAAGAAAAATTGAAATGAATATACCAAATATGTACAAGAAAAGAGACTTCAAAAGTTGGGCTAATTCCCAACTATGTGTGCTAGCTGTATAAAAATAAATGGATATATCTTGAGACTACTTCTGCTTAAGGACAAATCACTATACCACAGCCAACTGTAAAATACCAAATGCAAAATGTACTAATTCAGGTATTTAACTTGCTTTGAAAGTCTTACAGCTAAGGAACCAGCTGTACAAATCACCCACCTACAGCAGCCATCACACACCTGCATGGTTGTAATAGATGCTTTTGGAGTAACTAATTCTTCATGCAAAAAAATACAGGAAATTTCCTAAAATTCCTTCAGCCCTGTTTTCTAAGATTATTGTTAACAATTACTACAGTTAATTCCTCAGTGCTTAAAAGCCTACACAAATACTAGAAAAGGATCCTTCACTGGATAATCTATTGTCTAAAGGCATAAAACCTAGAAATATGTATTGAAAATAATACATTGAACAAGGACTTCAGGGAAATACATAATTGTGTGATATCAGAGTTCATCACAAAATGCCCATTGCTATTTTTCAGTACAGAATAACAGCAGAAAAAGTCTCAGGAAACTAGTAACACTCTTGACCTGTCAGCATTATATGAAAAAGTAAAAAGAGAGGAAGAGATGACAGTCGAGTGATAAACGGATTGATGTATGAGGGCCTGTAAAGTCAAAGATAAAAAAATAAGGTAGACCTAAATATTTACAGGGACACATGGGCTGTAGGGATAGTGTTTCTTGATATTGCAATAGCTTGGGGCAGGGAGGTGAAAGAGAGATTTTTCTAAAGATAACTATTTCACATTCTGAAACAGGTGACATGGAAGAGAGTTAAAGAAATAATAACACAGAAACAAAAATAGCTACTAGCTTGAACTAGAATAAATTTCATTAAGGTCAAACTCACATACAACTGCTGTATTTAATAGTCTGAGTATCGGTATCTGGAAACAGCTGGCTGTGTACTACCTCCTGAAGCTCCTCTGCAATGACAGCTGAGCACGCATTCAGACATCACAAACTACATAAATATCCAGGGTCAGTAATATTACTTTAGCTTTATTATAGTGAAATAGTGTAATACAATAAAACAGCATAACAGTAAAAACAGTATGATAAAGTGATAAGAGATAAAATTAGGTGCAACCCAATGAAACATTTTATCAGTAACGAATCCCTTTTTCCCAGCAGTTATTTCCAGATTTGAAAAATAACTGAACCATATTTATAATTTGTGAAGAAAAAGTGCTTCTGTTCCTCTCTCATGATAAAACTGTTCATGCTTGTAAGGCTTTGAGGGAAGATTTCAATAGTAGTATATTTTAGCAGTTGAACACTTTTTCACTAGTACAAAAAATTATTGAGAAAAATTCCTCCAACCACACAAAATTTTCAAATAATCAGGCATTCTTGAGGAAGGTCTTGCTCATTTATTCATCTCTTCCATAGGCGTACTACCTTTCTTACTACTTACTTCATGAGTAACTCTAGAATTATCAGTGTTGACAGATCATCTCAAAACTAAAGAAAATCAGTGAGTCAGGGCTAAGATTTTAAAATGGGTAACGTGCATCATTCATACACCACAGAAGATAATGCAGTGCACGTAACATTCACTCAGATTCTTTTCTTTCAGCTGTTCATAATGTGAAAATAGCTGTGTAATAACAGAACAATAGAAATTTGATTTTAACTTGCACAATGATATTGAACTACCAGTGCAGAATGTGACTTGAGCTGTGCAATGAGTGTATACATCTGTGGGAGACAGGCAGCCATTCATGACTCTGAACACCATCTTCATGAGACAGTTAAATATATAGCCACAGAAATAATTACTAGGAAAGATAAAAAAGATTGCATGCTCCTTTGATGTTTGTTTTCATCTGCAAATACAGGTTTCATTACTTTTCAAACAGTTCACTCTGCAAAATGAGCCTGCACAATAACCATATGCAATAGAATTCAGCATTTATTGTTCTTATTTTGCTTAGGTTTACCAGTATTTTCCCTTAGATAAAAATCTAGATCTGCTTGGAAGATATATTTTTATATAAACCATAGGAAGTAATCCAAACCATTTTACCATTTTTGTAGCTTTTAACATGAAGAATTCTACTGTTATCATTTTTTATCATAAATCATTTCACAGAGAAAACATAATGAATTACATTGAAGATGACAAGACAAGGAATGTTCTTTTACACGGATAAAATATATCTCAAAATACTGGCTATATTCGATTATCTAAATAGTGCATATGAACAATGCATTTTCAGTCAGCAAAGATCTTTGCAGACATAGAACTATCTCTGTTCCTCTTAGTATAATTATTACTGTTTATATCAGAAATAGTCTTGATTGATATAGATATATGAACTTTCTGCTTTAAAAGGCATATGAAGTGTTCCTTATGCAGGCTATCTGCACGCACCTCTCCTAGCTCCTGCTGCTATTTGGGTGCAAGATTGCTAATATATCTCCAAGTGCACCAGCCAAACATAACTTGACCTTTTCTGTTATCTCCTCTACATCAAGAAGCCAAAAGATTTATACCTTGAGCGGAAGCAGAAATTGTCCTTGTGATTTACATGCTAATTATACACACAAATTGCACCGCTACAGTAATTTCTTTGTCTGTGTGTTAGTAATATGTGAGCACTTTCTCCTAAGTGCAGATCAAGACATATAAATGACAGAAAAAACACCAAATCCATTTCAGGTCAGTGCATTTAAAAAAATGAACCTACAACACTTGCCACATAAGTCTTTGAAAGTGAGGTTTTAGCTTTGGGTAGTCAAATGTGGATTCAAATGTCTCATGTAATGCAAGGTGTTTGTTTTTTTTTTTTTTTTAAGTTAGCAAATCCTCCTTTGCACAACACCAATATTCGTTAAAATAGAAAATCATGCAGTGAATTGGAATGTGGAAACTACTATGCCCCTTAAAGACCTGCTTTCCAAATTAACTTACAAATACCTATTTATTCTTAGTGCATATATAAATTGTAAAGTTCTTTCTCTCCATGATAATTATAATTCAAAATGCAGGGATACCTATTACATGGCACTGTAATATATGGCACATATGTAAATACAATACATGACACAATATCATTCCCTCTTTCTCATATTGATACTCTCCTCTTCTGATTAATGGATAACAGTAACATTTAAACCTGAACAAGGGCAACAGAATTTTTAGGTTTTCTACACTGCTTAAAATTAAATATAATTTCATCCAGAACTGTCCCTGGTTTTTACTAAGCACTTAAAACTCCAGTTCAGATTGTAATGTTTAAAAAAATTACATTTACAGAAATAAAACTTAATTCAGCAAGTTCACTAATAATCCATCATGGTACTTTCTATATCAGAAATATAATTTAGATATACATTTTCATCATATGCATTGAATAGATTTCTTCAGTTATATTCAAGGCAATTAAATCTCAAATGAAGTGCTTAAATAAGTTTCAAATAATTAACAGGTTTAGTGCACAGAGGTAGTAATATGATTTCAACCTGCAGCAGAATAACACTGAGCTATTAAAAAAACTATTTAGCAAATTCACCTGGCAGAGATACCTACAATTTCTGTGTTACCATCACCTAGTATAACGAACTTTTCAAAGCTAAATTAAAGATGCGTTTTATATCTGAGCTAAATTATATTAAAACTTTATAATTCTATTTATTTATATTTATTATTATAAAACTTTATAATAATATTTATAATTTAAAAATTATAAACTTAGTTTTCAACTAAGCTTAAGGATACATCTAAAATAAATAAACATGGTTTTAATTCTCATCAAAGGACACAGAATGGCAACTTAAACAGCAAGCGAGGTGGTCCTCTCTTTCTCCTAGATTCGGAGTCACAAGTATATACTTACTTATCCCACAGATAACAAACATGCTTCTGTTTGTTCCATCCTTCTTAACTGCACTGAAATCTAGAGGATTAAAAAAAAAGGCTACCTACTGCTTCTATTCCTGGGTAACTGAAACACAGCTGGATATAGATAAATAAACATATTTATCTATACTGGAAATATACTAGAAATGGAACTATACTAGCATGTAACAAAATGAAATAAAAAAATTATGTGTTGAGTGTATCTAAAAAAAGTAAATCTGAATTATTTAGCACATACAATAATTTCCTCCTGTCTTTCATTTGTCATACTTCAGCAATACTCAATGGTGGGAGTGCAAAAATTCAACTTCTGTCATACTGGATCAATGATCAAATAGTTTACTGTTTTCCTCCGTTGCACTAAAGTGCAAAAGTATTAGGAGACTTGTTAGATATCATATATTAGTAAAAGGGCAGTGTGAAGCAATCCACCTGAACAGTACCTTTTGGCAGAATGCAGGTCTAAGCTATTGTGACAGTAGAGAATCAGTGGCTTGGCAGTGAAGGCTCATGATCAATCATGATCAAAGGTCTAAATTTCATGTAATGAAGACACATTCCAAGCTTTGGCAGAGGCTGCATAACATCCCAAATAGTTACTCTGTATCTCCTTTTTACTCCATAACTGAACAACAAAGAAAAGAGATCTTTGATTGACCAAAACTACCTTATTTTAGGAAAAATGCCTCATTCTCTTTGCCAATCAGACAGGAAGCTAGGATTTTCATCACTTTAGGTTTTTTTCCTTCTTCCTTGATGTACAGGTAGATCATCATCATACATACTAGATGCTTCCTTTGAGGTATCCCTGTCACTTTTCCCAGGCCTGTCAATTGCAATTGTAAGAACTAATTTAAGCAAAAACTCTTGGCTGCACATATCACAGCTTGTCAAAGGAACTGGCTCAGTTACTACACAAGTCTTCATTTAAAAAGGTATTGAGCATGTGCTTGTCTCATCAATTTAAATCAAATTAAAAGTGTAGCTTCAATAAAATATACAGAATATGAGGCAGATAGCCAGAAATAGGTGACATCACACCACAATTATTTCCTAGTAGTGCAGCCTCATCTTATATCCGAATTCATTATTTTCTTAGGTAAGCATGTATGAAAACTTTTAACTTTCACTAATACAAATGAGAGGAAGCTTTAGCAGTTTAGGGATGGGTTTAGGCCAATATCTTTTTTAATTATATATATTGGGTTTTTTACTAGGTCTATCAAGCATGTTATAAAACACTTCTCATCCTCTTGCCCTTTTGTCTCTAGCAGCCACCATCTTTGCTGCTGTTCCTGAGGCCTGCTCATAGTTTGACAGTTGTATTGGAGAAGTAGATGGAAAATCGAGTAAGATCAGACCCTAGATGGCTGGAACAATTATAAAAATTGACACAATATGGCTTAGACTTTTCTTACTAAATTTGAGACACAGTACATGACACTGTTGCACATCTGTATAAAAAACTTTACATATGTGATATTTATAAATGCCCATGCTGGTTTTGTTTATTTGTGTCCGAGTGGGTAATGCTGCCAGTGAAAGATGGACCGATTATTAAATGAAAACATGGGAAGGGGGATCTGTACACGTTTGAGAAGAGTCTCTCTTTTTATAGGTACCGTTATAGCTTGCAATGTAAACTAATGCAACTTTTCCAGACAAAGTATTAATTAAAATATTTTACATATGTACCTGCAAAAACTTATACAATCACATCTTTGAAAGACATATGAACACAAATAGATACCCCTATTTGTAAGACACTGATGATTATGACAATGTACAGAAAACTGTGTTCTGACTAGCTGTTATAGACTCTTCAGTACATTAGGTCTATTGCTGTTTAATGAGACAAATCTTAATCTAGTAGTTAATAAGTATTAAAGTTACTGACACAGAGCAGTCACTTCCTGAAACACTACTCAGTCAGGCATAACACAGTCAATCTTGTAATCTTAAAAAAACCTGATGGTTGATTTAACACAGACAACATTTGTCAGCTTCAAAATCACTAAAACTAAATGGGCAGGAATGAAACAAACTAGCTACAGAAATGTGATAGAAAAAAAAAGAATTTGGTCAACTAATTTTAATGGTTTGCCAATTACATGCATTTTATGCATCATGTATCTAAGATTTGTTCATAAAATAAATTAGCAATTCATTATTGATAATAAATAGGTTATAAAAAAGTGATATATATCAATAATGCATGGAACTATTATATTCATATCAATAATGATTGAAACTATTATAGATGTTTATAGTAATGGTTTTGATCTGCTGGAAAGAATAACAGTTCATAAGAACACTAATTCTATGCAACATTTAGTAATCTCATTATAAAGCAAATTACAATGCCACGGACCATAAAACTAGAAAATAAGTATCCTTTCCGTCTGATTCACCTAGAGTTCATAGTGTCAATCACTCAATCCTTCTCTTCAGACTTGAGCTGAACTATTTCTCCCAAATGGAAAACTACTACAAAGCACATATTGAAACATAATTCAGCAGTAATTTTTCCTCATTCACAAATAGACTGAGTTACGCTGGGCTTTAAGATACATCTCTTTTTTTTATTTCATGCATTATCCAAACCTTGTAACCTCAGAGGACATTCCTTCATGATTTTTCTGAGTACTCACCCGCTTAATTGCAATGCTCTACAATCCTTTTACATGGCTAAAAGGTATTTTTTGTTTTGAACATCCAAAAGTGTTGGATTGTTTACCAATCAGACATTTTGATTGATTAGTAAATCAATCAAAAATTGATTTTAGAGAAGTTAGCATCCTCCTGTTTTTTTTTTTTTTTGGTGGTGGAACAGAGGAACATACAGGATATTTGGCAAGTGACTTCAGTTTGGTACTCAGAACATTAATATGCTTTCTCAGAATACTTACATTTATATAGCTCTTTATATACCCAAAATACTTACTGTGGTCATTTCCAGTTGTGTGTGCTTAACACTCAGCAATAACAAAATACAGTTAGAGGTAAGTTGTAAACACTTAGATCTCAGGAAATTTTCTGGCAGCTGTGCAAGACATAGAGGCAAGAAGTATATGAATAAAATGACAAATATTCAGCTGTCTTAAATGATCTCTTTTGCTTTACAAATCTTTCCACTACTGAAGCAGATAGGGTGTGTAAGTTGTACAGCTGTTAGCTGGTGGAAGTGGAATTCTAGAACTCAAATATCCTGGGCTCTTGTACACCGTACCAATTAAAACTTTCTTTTACTTGGCATTGCATAGACCTCGCTCTTTATTCCGTATCATATGCGACTTCTGATCCTTCTATCTCAAAAACCTTTCATCTCAAAAACCTTTCTTCAGCTCTTTATCCTCAGGCTGTCTTAATCCTGGTCACTCTTACTCCTTTGAACACCTACTTTCCTAAGAAACAACCAATGCAGGTAATCTTGCTCATTCTCTTCTTTGTCTTCAAACCTGGGAGAGAGCAAGCTCATGTGCTTTGGGGAATAAGCAGTGGGAACACAGCTTTGTCTCCGTCTTCTCCCCATCCTTGTTCTAGGTATCTAACTCCACCAACCCTCTACAAGACACTGAGATATTCCTCAATGAAACAAGTTGTCGTATGTATTTATTACACAAACGGGCAGAATAACTCCAACTAAAGCAGAAAAAACTCCAAAACCAATTATAGAAAGCTTCACTGTGAACCTTTGAATATAATGAATATTTCTGTCTGGAAATAAAACCATAATCTTTTAATGGGAGCATTAGACAGCATTGTACATATGACTGTCACTTCAACATCTCAGAGAGAAAAATAGACAAAGCAATAGATGATGATGGGGCAGATAGTTGTCATCCCTCCAAAAGATCTGAATAAACCAGTCATGATTTGACTACTTGTGAGGAAGACTGTTCCATGAAACTAACTAATGTCATCTTGTACATTTTTCAAAATGTATATATGTGAATATGTACAACACTTTAAAATGCACTGTTTAGACTTCAATATATAGTAATTAACCCCTTAATCCTATTTAAAAACACAAACCGATGGAATTATCGATAACCAGTTTTGCAGACAAATAAATCAATAACAATAAGTGTTTGTTACTGAACTTAGAATAAACAATTTAAAGGTATTATTTATTCAGTCACTGCAAATTTACACATTCGCTTTTTTTCTTTAATAACAGCTTTAAAGATACAGGTCATAAGCTGAGTCTCTTTGCTTAACGTACGCTGTTAAGCCTACAACTAATAATGATACCATACTAAAAATTTTTCACTGGAACTGAGTCACTGACTTTCATTCTACCAAGATCTCAAGTTAAGTTATGTATTTCTTTTGAACAGAAACATCTGCAGTAGCCAACTTCTATGGGCTTCAAAAAGACCATGTATTTAAAACCTAAGCCATCTCCCACTAGAGTTAAACAGCATTTCTTACTGACTCCAGCAGGAACAGAAACCTCAGCAAGTATTCAGTGAAGTGACAATTTTTAAAGTAAAGGAATGAATAACTGCATCAAGGAAAATAGCTCTCAACTAGACAGATTAGAATCTAGTGAAAGATCAATCTGCATTAAGCATGCATTTAATTTCACTCTCTACATAAATTGGAAAAAACATTTATTCTTGTATATTAAACTAGTAAAACCCACTCACAACTAATATATGAAAGGCAGACAAGAAAATTCCATTTCAAGCACAGACTCTGAAGTCATGTTTCATATTACTTTTATTCAACTGCTTCTTTGCCATGAGGCTCTTTTCTGTCTAGTTTCAGAAAGGTTCGTCTGTAAGATAATTAGATATAATTATATTCATTAAATTTGATAGTTTAGTCAAAACTCAATCTAGATAGAATGCTGAAAGTCACTAATAAATCTTAATATCTTTTCTATTTAGATACTCTGCCCCCTTCCCTTTTGGAGGTGTTTTATTCATAAGAAAAAAAATATTTTTTTGAAGGATGATGGCTGCACAAAATTAGAATATTCTACTAATTCTGTGCTTTCTTGAACTTTTTGAGCTAAAAGCAAGGCATGTTTTCTTAGCTAAGATTAATTGAAGGATAGGAAGGTAATAGATAACATTGCAAAAGAGTTCTTCAAGAACACAGAACATGAAACATGATTAATATGCATTGCATCCTTTTTTTTCTCCTAGAAATCCAAGGTTAGGTATCTATTTTTATAACGGGCACATAGAAAACCAAGAAAACATCTCTGAAAGAGCCAAGGCAATAAAAGGTGGGAAACTTGCTGAAAGGTAAAAGTAAAGCTGCTATTTAACACTTTTATCCAAATAGTGACAGAAATTAATTTTTTTTTAATCATTTATTATGAGACCAAGCTGCAAGAAGCAAATATAGAATCATAGAATCACAGAATAGTTAGGGTTGGAAAGGACCTTAAAATCATCTAGTTCCAATCCCCCTGCCATGGGCAGGGACACCTCCCACTAAATAATGTCACCCAATGCTCTGTCCAACCTGGCCTTGAACAAAACTTCCCATATAATCCAATACTTCCCATACAATCTAATCCTTGCCTAAAAGTACACTAAGATTGTAACTTACAACTGAATTGCTTTTTAGAAAGAAATAAAGTATAAATTTATGGGTTTCAAATGACACGGAATGAAACATGGAGGACATGGATCTGTTGGAGTGAGTCCAGAGGAGGGCCACAAAGATGATCAGGAGGCTGAAGCAACTCTCTTGGGAAGAGCTGGGCTTGTTCTATGGCAGGGGAGCTCTCTAGCTCTCCACAGTTGCACCACTGTGATGGGATGCTCTCTAATCTCACATTTCACAGCCAGAAATGTCCACCTTCCTGTAAATTATTTCACTGAAGCAATTCCAGAAAAATAAATCAAACAACAAATCAAATATCAAGAAGCCAATATATCTTATTTAGAAAGAAACCATAGATATAATAAAAACAATTCAAAAGAAAATTTCACAAAAGTGTAAGGACCTCTTCAGTAATAACAAAGTCTTTAAAATTCATTTTCAATATGTAAAACTTCTATTGGATTTCCTGTATTTAAAATATTTGTAGTTACTTTATTTGGTTAAACAAAGAAAATTTCCATTTTTTCCAAATTTGAAACACAGATGATTTCTCATATTCTCAAAAGGTTTAAGCATAAAAACTTTCTAATGTAATATATTACCTTATCAAATACAGTGGTGATAAAGCAAGGTCACTACAGAAAGTGTAAAGCAGCTGCTTTAGGAACACATGATGTTATTACCATTAAATAACAGCCATATTTATTTTTTTACAGTAATGATTTTTACCTAACATTGCTGTTATAAGTCCCTTGATGACGATGGCCAAATACTACTTAGTGAATGTTAAATTTGTTTTCATTTTAGTACTTCAGTTTATAACTCTGGTTCTGGTTTCAGCTGGGATAGAGTTAATTTTCTTTCTAGTAGCCACTGCAGTGTTGTGTTTTGGCTTTAGTCTGTGAATAATGCTGATAACACACCGATGTTTTAGTTGTCGCTAAATAGTGAACATGAACTAAACAGCAATAACTCCTATTTGATAAAGCAGATACCATTATGTCTAACTATACTAAAAAACAAACAAAACAAAACAACCTTTTTTTTTTTAAGAAAATGAATATATGTGATCTTTTTTTTTCACTAAAATTAAAGTAACAACAGCTGCAAACTACTATTTTTTTTAAATTTGAAGCTGTCAGAATCAATTCATTGCAGCGTCTGTGGACTAATTTAAATAGATTAGCACAGTTATCTGCAGAAGGTAGCTTTTCATATTTAGAAAAGATCATAGTCTGGAAGTCTTACTGAGCTCCTGTACAGTCTCTTCTCCTGTACCACTGTGCTAAGAATGATATCTTTTACTCCTGGGAAATAAAAAAAAATACAAAAGTGAAAAGGTCAACAGACAGAAAGTTTTGAGACAAAATATCAAAACAAAGACAAACACATTGGAAGAATAAAAAAAAATTTTAAAGGTATATATCTGTATCTGTACCATACTTATTAATAAGTATTCATATAAATTAATTTAGGTTAAACTCTGGTTGGATTTTTTTAAATTATTTTTCTACTGTATCAATTTTTATGTCTATGGCAGTTATGTCTAGTTTTGGGAATGCAAAGATGAGTCCTTCCATCTGGGATCTCATGTATGCCTTTACAATATATTATTTCCAGCACACACCATCACCCACATTTACATGGGAAACTCCTCTCTTACTTACATATGAGAAGAAAGCTGTGTTGCACTCAACAGCTGCTGGACTGTGATAAGAGGCTGTGGTCAGGATACTCACAATTGAAATATAGATAAAATTTTGAGAATTGAAGAATCAGCCACTTTTGCAACCTAATGTCATCTGCATGAACTGCAAATAGAGAAACCATTTATTTTGACTGTCACTAGATTACTTTTTGAGGTAGTGGAAGCACTGCACAGAGCTACACAGTCTGGCAAGAAGGAATTCTGACTATCTTCAGAGGTATTCTAAGCAATGTTTTCACCCCCACTATCCCAACCATTTCAGAAAATGTTCTTCATTAAAAACAATCTATTGGAAAGAAAACTACAGTTTCAACAGATCTTTTCAAAGATTTATTTGTTTATTTTTCCCGTTGCCTGAATTTCAGTACTTTTCCTAAAAATATTCTTATAGGAGATTTAAATAAAACCAAAATTAAAATAAAATAAACACATAGAAGTTTTTGATAAAGCCAAGTGATTTCTATGAATTAACAATTCACAAATGAGACTGAGATTTCAATACTTCAGCTCCTTCAGGATAGAAGAGTTGAACACAGAGTGTCCAACTTATGCTCCTTATACTTTAAGACACTGAGAAAAGAAGATAGAGACATACTTTGGTTCATCATGTAATTATCTATCACTTATTTTCTCTGAGAACTTCTAAATAAAGTATCAAGATTAAGATACTCTTGGTACTTTACCTCTTGCATTACCTGTTCTGCCTGGGCATACTCAAAGAGTACTAACCTTTTCATTTATAATTACATGTATTAGCTGGATCCCAGACAAGCTTATTCTGATTTACTTGCCAAGTATGTGGACTACCTCTTCTCTAAATGTGCAACACAGAAAAGAAACTGAGAATCCTAAACATCATATAGGGAGGTACTCAAGGATTTGGAAGACAGCTGTTTTGCTAACCAAATCCTCAGTGAATTTGAAATTAAATAGACTATAATATTGAATTTTTCAGTGAATTCTAGCTATTCTGATTTATGTCAACAATACTGAAAGCGTACCAACAAGCTGAAGATTAACTGATTAACTATGTGTAAAAAAAAATGCAAGGTAATGGGATTCACATTTTGATGGGAGTTTGCAACCAGATGTCATAGAAGGCAACAGAAACCAGAACACAAGTCTTCTATTTAATTTTTTGAAACAATGTTGATTTGAAAATTTCTATTTTATGAACAGGATATTATCCAATCTGGAAGTTACAAATTTCTCTGTTTGGTAAGACATTGAGTAAATTGTAAACAATACATGTATAGAACATTATGCTAAAAATATTTGGACTATACATCCCTTGCTGGTCACATTGCAGCAGTGTTGGTATGGATTTATAATGCTGTTTCCCTAGTTTACAAAAGATTTTAGTCTTATTCATTACACATAGACAAATCTAACAGTGCCTGATGAAGAAGAATGTATGAAAGCTCTTTCTAAAGCCACTGATCTCCTCCCTGTGTGAAGATATCAGAGCTGTGTATGCTGCAGGCAAACATAATCAGGGAGCACTACGAAAACCACCCTATTGTAATAACTGTTATTGTAACAACTACAATTTAGTCTACTTCCACATGCTGTAGATAAATATCATGGGATATTTCCAAAATTATGCTCAGATCACTGTTAATCATTCTAGTGCATTCTTATAAAAATATAGAAGCTGATATTCTATTCCATTTTAATTCAATAAGCGTATCAGCATGTTACATGCAATCTCAGAAAGGTTTTTTCCAGTTGCTTTTCAATCACGGATTAATTGTAATCAGGCTTGGTTACAGCCACTAGTACAGGGAACAAAAATTCAGCTGCCTCCAGGGGTTTCACCTGCTTGCCCTTGCAGAATTCATCCAAAGAGATGATGGTGGAATGGGAACCAATTTGCAATAGATGATTCCCTTGTGCAGCTCACAAAACTCACTGAACACAAATGAGTAGAGTAGCTAACCAGTTCATGGTGGGCAAATCTCAGTCTGACTGCGAGCACACATGGTCTGCGTCAATAAACTGTGCACTTATTGAGTATATTAAGGGGTAAATATTTAGAGTACCAGCAAAGCTACAAGATTACCTTAAATATAACACCCAAAGACTCCAAACAGACATTACTGACTAACTCCCATATTGAGCACACAAAACCACATAGAACTAGAGGCAACATCTTTCTTTTATAATCTTTCTTTCGTAATCTTTCTTTCATGGTCTTTTACAGTTTAGATTCTCATATGCCTTTGCTTATCTTTATTTCAACATCATACACCAAAAATTTATGCAACCAAAAATATATATTAAGAAAATAAATAAAAAAGGAAAGAATTATTCTTGTTTGTTTTTCTGCAGAGGAAACACTAATGGACACTACTTTTTTCTTCTTAAGGCATCATCTGCTTGTAATTTTTGAGACTACGAATATTTCTCCAGCAACATAATAGACTAACTTGATAAACATTTTAAAGATATAAAATCAGAATATAAAAATAAATTGATTGATTATTGTTTGTAAAAAGAAATTCAGAAGAAAGATGATGTGTGCAAAAGTAGAAAAAAACACATTCCAGAAATCAAAGAACTACATTCCTGCAGTCCAACAAGATACTGAACGAAAGCAGCCAATGGCCTTCTGAATAAACTAAAGCAAACATTAGCTACAGTCATACAAAGTGGCCTGCAGAAGCTCAGTATTAGAATCAGTAGACTCACAACTGGATTTTTTGGAAGCTGGCCTATATTTGGATTCTGAGTCCTGGAAGAATGGCATATATGTAGTAAAAAGCAATTCTGAGTCCTGGAAGAATGGCATATATGTAGTAAAAAGCAATGTGCATGATATGAGTAATTGTATAGCTCCATGAGAATGAATTAAAGAGCAGTTCTCAGAGAGATAAGCAAAGAAAAAAGTTCCAGTTTCCAGAAATTGCCAAACATAGCATACAGAAACTTATACAATATAGAAGATTTCTGCTTTTTCCTAAACATTTAGTTCTAATTTAACAGACAGGTTGCTCTGCTTACACCCACAAAAAAATTAAATTTCATATGCTTGAAATGCTGACAAAAGAAAGCCAGCAAAACAGGATCAAACCAGCATGATTTTCATCAGATCCTCAAACCGAAGAAACTTTTCTGCAGCTTAGGAAAACACAAAAACATTTTGCCAACAAGCTCTAGTAGGCTAGGCAAAAAAAAAAAAATCCTAATGAATCTGCAATCATACCTCCTCTAAAGAGAAAACTGCTCATGTTCACAAGCACAAATGGCAATAATATTTATATGAGCTCATTCGAATGACCTTAAAAGACTTTCTTCTCTTTTCTTGAATAGCATCTTCTGAGGAAAATCACTCTGAAAAGAGATGAAAAGGTCAATATAATATTTTAGATGATGATGATAAGGAACTTAGGGGTCCTTCTAAATCTTAGGCATACCTTCAGACAGCAAGTATACCTTTCAGATCCATTCAAACACATAAGAGTAAGTTACAGACTTCAGAAAGTATTTAATGTGGTAGGGCAAGTACAGCAGAGGAAAACTGCAAAACACGCAGCAGGGTGCATCTTCAGCCAAACGTGCTGCATTCTAGTAAAAATCCATTTTTTTAGAGAGCAGATGGCATTTCAGCATGGAACAATTTGCAGCTTTGCTGATGGAAGGGTTTTGTGGGGTTTTTTGTTGTTTTGGTGGGCTTTTTTATTTTAAACCTTACTACAGCTTCACAGACTCCTACCAACAGGCTTCTGAAGAACTGTGCTGGCCCAGTGGGCTTGAAAATTATGCTAAAAAAAGAAGACAGCTCATTTTCTAGATGACACCCACTCCCACACACCTTAAGTTAGGATAGTTAAGTATCACCAAAACATTTGTTCACATTCTGCTCATATATGCAGTTTTTGTCAGAGTAAACAGCCAGAGTAAACAGTAAACCTGGAGTCTGGTACAGTATTTATGTGTGTATGACAGCATTAAGGTGTGCTGTCACACATATGGACTCGCAGCCTGAAAGGCTTCTCATGGCCATTATACTGATGTCCAATGCCAGATGGGCCTCAAAAACCACTGAATACATCCCAGTTAGCTTTTTCTGAAATAAAATTTTATTCACATAATTTTTTTGCAAATAGGAGGATTACAGTTCCTCATTAAAAATGTATACATAGGTTTTATTCTCATGGTCACACAAAAAAGGCTAATAAATATTTCTGGTTTCTGTTCTGGAGACACCTAGGTATGTTTTGTGAGAGATGAAGAAAATCTTCAGCTGACTACTTTCCATCAGAGACTGTATATTTTAAAGGTCATCAACAACACACTACAGGTCCTTCTGAGAAGACTACTATTTCTGCAGTCATCAGTGTATTAATGTTACAAAGACAAGCCAAATGAGAATCCAGAAATTACATAAAAAGAAGATCAGTAGAACAATGACATCAGCTGGAACAAGCACAAAACTAACTTGTCTTAAGTCATAGTTCGGAGAAGAACAGTGATGAAATTGCAAAACCATTATTATTACTATTATTGACATTTAAAATAATGTTTCAAAATAAATTCTGTTTTTAAGAGGTTCCAAATATTAATCAAAGCAATTAAGAAAAGCCAATGTGCTGTGACCACTTTTGGGTAGAATAAGAAATGTTTAGAGATTCTTCTAGCAAAAGAAGACACACAACGTCATTGCCTCAATACATGGAAACCAAACTTTCAGCAGTACTGGCCACAAAATCTGAACTTACTACTTGTCAAAATAATTTAAAATGTTAGAACCTATTTCTATTCTGCAGTTTGCATTTCCAAATCTATACTTCTGCCTTTCACTGTGCTGTGTTTTAGCTGTAGGCATTTGTGTGACAACTTGAGGTAAAAAGGAGATGTACAGTACTGAGTGTCTCAAGAAGACTTATAATCTAAATAGGTTTTGTCTCCAGTAATACTCAGTTTTATTGTGAAACTCTAGTACTTTATACAACTGTAGGAATGCATTTTCAGACAAGATTACCTTAAAAAAATCCTAAAAGAGAAACACAAGCTAGATAGGTCACAATCACTTTCACTATTAAAATGCAAATACATGTTTTAGTGACTTATGCTAAGAAAAAAGAAAAAAATATCACCAAAAGCAGGATTACTTGTTAATGCTTCTATCTATTTGTGGTAAGATAAAGGTAATAATAGTGCACTTTGATCATAGACCACTATCAGATACTCTTCTCTTTACCTCCTCCTAACCCCAGATGTTTTTCAGTCAGGATCCCCTGCTTTCCTCTCGAGATCCCTCATAACTATATTTGTATTGTCCAGCTTCTCCAGTACTCCTTGTTATCTTCCCTAGCTACACAAGTGTTTTCTGTGGATTATGCATATCTGGAAACAATGTCCTATAGAAAGAAAGTAAAAGAGCTGTGAAGAAAGTAAGAGGTAGTCAGGGATGCAGGGAAAACCAACTGCACTTATATGAGAGGGATGTGTAATGGACAAAACCAAGATAATGCAAGTTAAACCCCTTAGGCCACTTCTGTTTAATTAAACTCTGTGCTTAAGACCTCATAAAGTTATATATGTTGCTTTAGACTGAGGAAGAAAAAAGTTTTAACAAGAAAACAAAACACAGGAAAAATCATGGAAAGGAAGACTCAGAAGATGTTTGCAATACCAAGGAATGCATATGCTTTTAATATGCATTGCACAAAACTTAGGTAGAGTATCTCAAACATAATTCCAAATTCTTCCCTCAAAAAAATTTGTGCCAAGGCCACTAACTAAATTCAGACAGATTAAAGATCCAATAGAGATTCTTTAGTCCTCTTTTATTTCAAAATATAATTTTCATATTTTGAGTACTTAATGTTTTTTGTTTCCATAATATTTCATTCCCTGCATTACACACACCTTTACATTGTGATATAAAGGTGGTTTAGAAATTATTTTTTTTTAATTATGCTATTTTAACCTACAGCATGATAAGGTAAATTAAGTCAGTCCAAAATATGTAATAACCTAGCATCTTTTTCTACTGCTTTGCAGATCAAGGAAAAAAAAGAGTCCAGAACGTACGAGAAAAAGTATGGCACTGTCATGTCAGTGCTAGTGTGATGCTGACAACTATAACTACACATTCTTTTCTTAAGCCATTAAAAAGAAGCTTACACGACTGCTGAAAATCTAAAAATAATTGGGTTTTTTTCTTCAGTTAGTATTAGGCTGATCAGTAATATTTTGCTTCAAAAAATCATTCCAAAGAGGCTAGTTCAATGGGAATAACAAATTTTTAGGAACTTACCTGTTTTCATTAAATTTTCTTTACAAAATCTTATTCTGGCATTTCTAGATGAATAAACGTCTACTCAAAAATATGGCAGAAATGCAGAGAACTGCTTTGTGGTTACATTGAAATTAGAGATATAAATCTATTCTAGAAGATACATGTTTTCTTCTCACAAACTATACTAATTTTTCATATTTTTGTGAACCTTTTGATTAAAAAAAATTCTGGACACCCAAATCCTAGAGAGCAGAAAGCCTGTTTTCTGCTCAGATATTAAAAAAAGTGACTATTCAACGCCCCAAATAGTAAGACTAATTAAGTATTTGCAGCTCAAGTTCATAGTTGGAAATTACTATAACAGAGTAATTCCTGAAATCCTAAATCATACAGGTATACACTGCAGTAAGTTCAGGTATGGTCAGCAAAGCAGTTGTGTCATTACATGGCAACACCAGCTCCATAATCCACCCGAAAATTGTTGGCCTACATTATTTCCAGTGCACACTGATGAGAATACCTAAGGATTTTTTTACGCATGAAGCAAGATCAGAGGTGTCTCCAAAAGTTGCAGTCATATTTTAACTTCTTATTTCTTCCTGTCTTTAAAAGTACCATCAGTTTACAATAGGTCTTCTGGACACATCTAGTTAGCTCTTGTGTCATTGTGACAAGATTCTGAATCACTGTAAAGAGCCTTCAGTCCACAGAGCAGGTGGGTCAGATAGATGGTTTAAATTTTATTTTATACATGTACACTTTAGCTTTTACACTAAGCTTATTTTCTCTCTCAGCAGTCTTAATAATCTTCAATTATTTATTTTTCTCACATAAGCTTGATAAACAATTTTTAAATATTTACACTGGCTAAGGGATAAATTAAGCAATGCATAAGACAAAAATGTTTGCTGCAGTTGGTTTAATTTGTGATGACCTATGCAAATGTGAAGGAATACTTTAAAGATAAAATACATCTACTATTTTGAAAGCAAGGGAACAGTGATGATGGAAAAGTATACAGAAAGTAGAGCTTACTACAGCGTAAAATTCATCAAATGTTTACCTCCCTCAAGTGTACAATATCCATGCAAATGCACAGGCTGACAATATTTTTCCTTCTTGACATGGGGGTTTTTGTACACATTAGGTTCTCAAGCTGGGTTTTGCTATCAGATCTCATGCATGTAAGCTATGTTTTGCAGTAAAAACAAATGTTGATGGTTTACATTACATGCAATTAAAACAATGTTGATAAAGTCAAGATATTCAAAGTAGAGACACAATGAGATTTATTTTAAAAAATAAGAAAGCTATTGCAATCTAATGGCAACTATTGTAATCAAATGGCAACTATAAATCCTCAGTATTCCTAAGGATGGAAAAATGGTTGCAAAGTGACATCAGCAGCCTTCCAGTATCTGAAGGGGGGCAATAGGGATGCTGGGGATGGACTATTCATTAGGGACTGTAGTGATAGGACAAGAGGTAATGGGTTAAAACTTAAACAGAGGAACTTTAGATTGGATATAAGGAAGAAGTTCTTTACTGTTAGGATGGTGAGGCACCGGAATGGGTTGCCCAAGGAAGCTGTGGATGCTCCATCCCTAACGGTGTTGAAGGCCAAGTTAGACAGAGCCTTGGGTAACATGGTTTAGTGTGAGGTGTCCTTGCCCATGGCAGGGTGGTTGGAACTAGATGATCTTAAGGTCCTTTCCAGCCCTAATTATTCTACGATTCTATGATTTGTTAATACTTTAAGATTCCTGTCCAGATAAATCCAACCAGTATGTGAATTACTTAGAAAATATATGTGTAGGCAAAGTATTATCATATTCCTTGGAAAAGTGCAGGATCCAGACAAGTTAATGACCTGATATGTTCAGGTATAATTCGCCATCCTTCCCTATTTCCACCCAGCTACATGGCAATTTCACACACTTCTTGCTCTTTCTGGATTTTCTACTTCAGGCTCCAAGCTTTAGAATTTATTTTCTATGGAGCTTGATCAACAAGCTCTTTTTTTCACTAGTTCTGAATTTTATCTCATCTGCCAAGGTTGCAGAATGATGTGGAATAAATGAACACCTGCTCTTGAAAAGGAAGCTATCTGAAATGCCAGGCTTTGGCAAGATCAATATAGAATATGCATGTCACCCAGAAAATCTGTTACAATGGACATTTGCCAAGGCATTTGGTCCTAGTGAAGCACAGGTTAAAACTGCTGTCAATAATATTGCTTTAGAAGACAAAAAATCAAGTAGAATCCAGACAAAGCGGGACATCCTCCACCCCCAACATTCATAAACCATACATTTGAAAAAATTTTGCAAAGAAAAAGGTTTGAGATCCTTCATTCCTACTACTTCTAAACAGCTAGAAATAGCTCATATTCATTGATTCATTGCATAATGATTCAGTTATAACTGAGTCATCAGTTCATTATTCTCCTTGCGGAGGAAAAATTGGTCAACATACTTGTAACAAACTGATTTCAATGGCAATAATCTGGTACAAAACTTCCCTTAAATCCCTGTACTTTGTAGTGAAGTTAAAAATATTCATATATGTACCCAAAGAAGTTTTGACTAATTTATTGGGTTCTGACCATAAGATATACAGGCTTCCTTGTCTATTCTGATAGATTTATTGCATGTTAAGTAGCACAGGACTGGAAATTAATAAGATAAATTGTAAGGAAGCTTTGAAAATCTTAATACAGAAAATTTCACTAGATAATCATATATTTTAAGTTGTGAAATTCTCAAAAATTCCAAAATCATTCTTTAGGCATGAAAGTATTGTGAGAAGCAACAGCAGAAATGTGATGATACTCATTTTGATGTGTGTTAACCTTCCACAAGCTCTAGATGATCCATAAATAACAAGTATTTGAAAACTGAATAAAAATGTCCAGAAATCTTAGGAGAATTTACTATTCATTCTTACATATACTCTCATTTACTTATGTCCAAACATAGCAATAATGTGCTAATGTGCCACAAAACCACTCCAGATTTCAGCCTGGTCTTCTGGAAAGGTCAGTATCTGCAAATCAGTAGAGTTCATGGAACTCTGATATAGATCACAATACCTTCAACCTTTATGCTTCTATTGAAAGCCTAGTCTTGCTGAACAGTGAACACTAGAAAAAAAAAGTTCACACTGCTGTGTTTTGTCTCCAGGTCAATGTTTCAGTTTCTGCAGCTGTACATCATAACTGACAGCCACTGCATTTCGGTAGAGTGAGCCTAACAGAACTGACTGAAGGAAAGACACTCTCATCTGT
>JANHGB010033535.1:0-23189 GCA_026283785.1 Coracopsis vasa
TGCAGATACTGTTTGCATATTTTTTTCTCTTCAGAGTTTTTCAATACCGGTACAATATTGAGAATAATTGGTGGGAACTTACTGGTACTTGAACAAGACAATTGCTTGAAGTTCATTATCTTTGTAATCTTGTGCTTTTAAAACTTAATTTTGTATGATAGAGACTGTCCATTTCTAATAGAAATTTCATTCTGTTTCATCACAGTCTTTATTTGGTCTCCTACAGTAATATTGAAAATTGATACCTCTGTGTTTTGACAGGTAGGGTTCACAAGGTCACTTTTCTTGTCCTGTGCCTTTGAAACACTCTCTTCTTTCCCTTCTCTCAGCTTTTCACTAACTCTGAGAGATAACACCTCAGTCTCTAAGGCAATTAAAGCTGCTTTCAGACCTGCATATTTGAGCCCTGTTCGAAATGAACACTAAATACAAAGCTCATACCTGTCTCACCTGAAAGGCTCTGTCTGTTAGATAGTTTGTGAAGACTGAACTTCACAGATATGTCCTCTTTCCTTCAAAATAAGTCCTTCTTATAGATCATAGAATCATGGAATGATTTGGGTTGGAAGGGACCTTTAAGCTCATCTAGTTCCAAGCACCCTGCCATGGGCAGGGACACTTTCACTAGATCCGGTTGCCCATTCAACTTGGCCTTGAACACTTCCAGGGATGGGGCATCCACTACATTTCTGGGCAGCATGTTCCAATTTGCCATGTATTGAACTTACGCAGACCATGGGAATCTGAGGTTCAGACCTTTACTTACTGTTCTTCCTCTAACATGCATCCTTCACCTCTGTGAAAGCATCTGTCGCTGAAGTTTTATCTCTGTTGTAGGGTAGGATGCTGTTTTTATACATTGTATTCAGAGGTGCCCAGTTTGCCTTTGCACTGTGGAGGGAGTTTGTGTTCTTTTGGACTGTGGTAGGGGAGCCAAAAAAGTAGGCAGATGCCTAGATTCATGGTGGCCATTTCCTTTTGTAGACTTGAAATATTAGCAGAAGTACATGACACAGAAGTTCTCAACTTGTGGCTTGGTCTACAGTACCTAGGAATGGAGGCTTCCTCCTCCATGAAGTGGCTTTTGTTTTCTTTGTTTTCTTTGTTTTCTGGTTTGGTCTTAGGATTTGCTTTTGTTTTCTTAAACTGTTGTCACTAGCTTATTGCTTTGTTATAAATATAAAGTAAAAATTCCTCTGAGAGCAGCGAGAAACAGCTGAAAAAATTTAAAGGGAGCTTGTAACATGCAGTGTTTTACTACTTCTTAAGAGGGGCAGGCACAGTGATTTAGATATGGTATGAATAACTGAGATACGTGATGTTTCTCATCTGAAGAACCTGTACAACTACAAGTGTTTTGTTAACTTCTGCTATAAAGAAGCCTTGCCACTAGTAGTCAGGGAAAGTTTGGCAAAAGTTATATTTACCTTGGATAGACAATATAAATGTCATAGAGCATGCTTTAGGTTTGCTGTTGCCACTGCATATAAACATTTGCATTCAAGATCTGTTCTACTACCTGCAGTTAGGATCATCCTTGAAAATATATTTGTTAGCATAACTCCGTGGTGTGCTGTATGTCAGGTTTATTGATGATAAAGAAAATGCCCTTGATATAGCATTTGTTCCCATTTGTTTACGTATCAAATCAGTTTGGAACCTTATGTACCCGATTTGACATAAATATATCTAAGGGTATTATAGAAATGATCCTGAACTTATAGTTCCCAGGAGTTGTTTGTGATACAGTCTATTCTACAAACAATATTTGGCTGTGAAGCATAATTTATTGGGTATAACAACAACTTCCATGCATCTTTTGCTATGTTATGCTATTCATTGATAGTGTGAAATGTATTATTGATTGCCACAAGGTATTCTAGTAGAGTACTGTGCAAGGATTGAAGTTTACAGATTTATTATAGTATCATGCAGTACATTTATTCTTGGCATAATATATACTAATCGTATATTATTTAGAAGACAAACATTAGTTTATGACTGTGAAACAAGATATTGCTTTAGAAGAATGCATATAAATCTTTCTGTGGAAGATACTAGCTATTGGTATAAAAGGGATTTCTTCTCATGAATTCTAGAGAAATTATATTTATCAAGGTTTATTAAGGTAAGGTTAAAAAATCAGCCCTACATACTGATGGAAAATACCAGATTATGTATATACTTCCAAAGATCTTCAGTCTCTGTAATATGTTTCAGTAAACTGTGGTAGAATATACTGATACATTGTAGATGGTCTTCCATTTAGAATTCCTTTACTGAGTTGGCAAAATAAGACATGTTCAAAGAAAAACAATAATTCAAAATTTAAAATAGATTCACCACATATTAAAATGCTGTTTAGATTATACATATGCTGGAGTGACCTTCAGAGTCTTCTCAGTGGTTACAAAAGCTGTCCACTGGTCTAGAGACCATGTTGAAATTAATGATATTAAAAGTTAAAGCTTCTATTGCTGACCAATTTTTCACATTTTCCCCTTATTCTTCAATAGAAAAATATGAACTGTTCAATGTAGGATGAGGAAAGCTGCTTTCTTAGGTCTACTGGAAGGAGAAAGCCAATTTTGAAAACTGCTGTTAAGGACTAAATTTTACAGCATGCTAGTCTAGAATTGAATCACACTAAGACTCTTGGCAAATCAAATTCTTTACATTTGTGTTTTTTCACAACTAATGACGCACTGAAACTTACTAATTGTTTTTCCAGTAATGAATGATTCAAATTTGATCAGAGTAAAAGGCAAAAGTTTTGAAACATAAAAATATTAATGAGAAAAAAACCCCAGCAGTGGAGACCAGAACACCTTCTGTGCATGAGTATATGTATATCTACTTATCTTTACTGTTCGCCAGAATAATTAAGCAAATTCTCTTCACGTGCTCTCTAGAAATAGTGATTTATGGATAAAAAACTAAACAAATTTCATATATGCAACGAGGTATTTTCCTGTGGTGACATTTCATGGTAAGTTTGAAACTGACTTTTGCAATGATATGCTCATGAAGACCACAGCACTCTTATGCAAATATATCCCCTTTATGTAACTAAAATAGTAAAACTTTCCATCTAGTAGTTGAAGGATTTAGCATAAAGTGTTTTGAAGTTTCAGCATATTATTACTGGAAACTACTTTTGGATTCACAAGTTTTGCTTTAAAGCTTGTTAAAATGAAATCCTCTTTTCCTTCATGTCTAAAAATTAGTATAGGTAAACTCTGATTTTCTGAAGGTCATGACGGATGACTGAAATCCTCATAAAACCAGGGTTAGTTATAAGAATATTCAGACTTGATACAAATTTTCAGTACAAGGATTGCTGTGAATTTTGAACACCAAAGATGTTTAGGGCTTAGCTGAATATCCTGCCTTTGCATGAATAGTAGTGTTTATTCTTTATAAGGTGAAATTATTGTGCTTTGTCCAGTGGGCTTTACTCTGACAATTACTATTATAAAGAAGACCCAGGTATTTCCATCCCTTCAGGAGGCATGCAGTGCCTGAAGAACAGCAAAATGTGTGTAGCTTTGCTGCACATAGTGGTTAGGAAATAGTCAACAGAAAGCTCATGCAGAGATGGAAGTGAGGGTCCTGTGTACATAGAGTGGTGCTCTTAAGATGTCCATTTATCATTGCAGGGGCAATGAGGGCTTTAGTGACCGAAGGGAATGTGGCAAAATGCAGATCTACCAGTTAACCTCTTGACAGTGAGTGAGTATATAGGGAGCAGTTGATATGCGGGACTTAATCATAAGCCTCTAAAAGAGTGTAGCGGGCATTTTGAAAGCAGGCTGAAATTTTTGGAAGAATTCACAGTCTAACAGAAATGGCTAGAAACAATTATAAAAAGAACAACATCTGACACGTTTGCCTGGCTTCTTCAGTGAATTTCTGAACCAATAGATAAAGCTGAAGCCATACAGACTGCTTAATTGCGTTTCTCATAAGCATTGGTGGTGTATTACAAATAAGCAGATCTGTAGTATCACTATGTATAGTTTGCATGCTGGAGTCAAAATGAAACATCTTTCATCGGAGAAGTCAGAATGAGAAAGCATAAAAGGCAAGAAATTTTGGCACATCTGATTCAGGTTATGGTGGAGTCTACGTTATTATAAACATCAAAGTATATATATATATAAACACACTTTGAGAAAAATCCGATTTAAAAAAATATATAAGTAGCTGGATAATCAATTTAGTATAATGAGTACATGCAGGGTGTCAGTATTAATGTAGTATATACACAATGGTGATCAGGAATAAACTGAAGTGAATACATTTTGGCACATACATCCAAATTTAATCAATGTATTTGATTAAGCATCAAATACTGGGTTGTGGGGGAAAATTGTGATCTTAGTGAAATCAGTAGCTTCAGGACTGAGCCTCAGACATAAAACCACCTGCCTGTATTGGCAACGGGAACAGGGAAAGGATGTTTAAAACTTTCCTGTTTCTGAACAACTACTATATGAGCAAAACCTGTCCTTGATCACTCTGGAGCAAAGCAAACTGATGCCCAAAGTGCAGATGAGATTTCTAGGAAGTGAAATTTTGGACTGTAATATTTTTCTGTGTTTGAACAGAAGCAGCAGAAATTAAAAGTGAGTGAAAGGTAACAAGACACAGGTCAAAAAGGATTAGAACATGACATGTAAGTTTTGTAAAAAGAAGATACAAAGAGCTTAAGCAATGATAGGGAAAACTTGTGTTACTTATATTTCTTGTGTTATTACATTTCAAGGGATTCAGATGAAATCTGAATTGAGGAATTGCCACTTGAGAAATTCTGAAAGTTCCAGGGATCACATAGATAACATTTTGGTATGACATCTCAAATGAGTTTTTAGGAAGTAATCAATCAAGAGGAATTGCGAGCTTCTGTTTAGTAGTGACACCTGTTATGCTGCCGCAGAATATAGTGCCAGAAAAAATGAGTGGATTACTCAGCCTTGGTTTTGACACCTATATCTGTTGTTCGTGCCACCTATTTATGTTATGTAGGGCTCCCTGAAATCCTGCAGAAAGAAGAATAAGGGATTAATACATGTCCCATCAGAGAATCTAAAGCTGTTGGTGTATTAATCATAGTCAGAAACAAACACTGATTGCCAGAGAAAAACTGGCAATTAATATTTATTCATACCTGAGTGAAAGATAACAGAACACAGGTCAAAAAGAATTGGAACATGACATATAAGCTTTGTAAAAAGAAGATATAAGGAGCCTTTTCACCTAACTTATACTTGAGTTTGTGTTATTAAAATTAGCATCTGTGCATAGAAGATGAAAAAACATTTTCACAGTGGATTTTTTTTTTTTTTAGATTCTTTCTGCGCAGCAGAAAGAATACAAGTTTTTTATGTCCAGGATGTATCATGAGTCCCGGTAGGTATAAATATGCTTAGTGCTCATGATGAGAGAAAGGGATACTAAAGTGATGTATGAAATGCCTGAGATACTTGGAAATAAATTACCTTTAGTTCCCAGAGCCAATAACCTGTGCAGTAATGCAAAAAGTGAAAAAAATACATTTCACTAAATATTGGTACTGTGAAGATTGCTTATGAAGTGCGTAATGCAAAATATGAAAGCACATCAACAGCTTCTTCTGATAGGTTCATTCCTGCCAAGGAATAAGTAGAGTCAGAAAAAGTGGAAGAAGCAGAACAGAATCATTTCACTGCAGATACTTGATTCAGTGTACGTGGACTGTGCAGATAATGCCCTAAATGGCAGAGCAAGATACTGTGTGGGAAGGAGGAGAAGTAGTGGAAGTACCACTTTGATGTTCAAGTCTTAATCTGGAATTGGTTTGATTTGATGCTTGGAGTGGCAAGACTAAGCCTATGATTTGGGGAATTGAAAAATCTATATTATTACTGGACCGTAGTAGAAAAAGAATCCAAACAGGTGGTTCTTCTCTCAGCTGAACATCAAAACAGTTTCATCTACATTTTGTACTCCTTCTCATTTAAACTACTGAGAGTTACAAGAAAACTAGGTCCTAGAAGAGGAATTTGGCATTGGACACACTTTTTTGATTTAGTTCCAGATCAGACACCTAAAAGCAAGACAGCTGGGAGTCTAAGTTCCCAGTATAATCAGCAGCATTTGATTCAGTTGCTTAAATGTAGTTATGTAGTGCCATTTGAAACTGAAAACTTCCCTGCTGCAAGTTGTTGGTCCAGAAGTGATGTATTTCCCATGTGTCTTAGGTCACATTTACCACAGTTGTGCATCAATTTTGGGCAACTGAACTGAGCCAGCAGGATGGATGGTTGCTGGACTCCAAGGATGCATGGAGTTGATTGGCAAGAAGACATCTGGTCTCCACCATCTATTTTCACTGAGTGTCTATTGACTGCAATAGGAGCCTGGACACCTAATATGCATGCAGATGCCTGAAAACACGCATTTTCATCTCATGCTGAATGCTACCCTATGTGACTGAAATGGTGCTTAGGAGCTCTTCAGTTGCCCACACCAAATGCCTTGTGCCTTTAGAGACACTGGAGGCATCTGTGATATCAATATGGCTTAAGCAGAGATGGCACAGGACCTACAATATATCCATGCCCTTCTGGAGGGGCAGCTGGATGCAAGGCAGCAAAACTAGGCTGTCCCAGTGACAGTAAATACCTGTTTTGAGGCAAATGAATATTGTTTTATCTGTGAAGATAAGAACAAGAGGTCAACAGGTACCCTAAGTACCTTTTGTGTTAGGGAGCTCTACAATTCCACCCCACACACCCTTTCACCTGTTCCAGAACAAAGCCAGGTTATTAGGATGCTCCAGTTCTCCTTTTTAAAAGAATCAGCTTTGTTCAAAGATTTAACTGGCTTTCAGGTCTGTTTTTAAAAGAAGAAACCTAATATAAGAGTACTTTCTAAAGACACAATTTTTAAGTCCATACAAAAAGAAGTCTGAAGACAATCATTATAATAGGATTCAGCACCAGATGAGGTCTGTAATCAGAATGGTGCAGGTTCAGTCAGTATCAGGTTAAGAGCTGGGTTTGGATCAGCAGCACCCACCTGCTGCAGGGGATTCAGATCAGATTTTTTTAAATGGTGGAAGAACTGAGAAAGCAGTTGTTCATATTGGATTTTCTATTCTGTGCTTAAATCTTGGCAAAAACATGGTTTTACTTCAATGAGGTCCTAAACAGAAGGAAAAATAACTCACCTTCAAGTTGGCACTTGGCTTAGGACCCTAGAGTGGGTTCAGATCTAGGCATCCAAAACTAGTCACCTCGCAATGCACCAAAATGTGGGCACATTTAAAATTCTGGAACTAGTCAATTCTTAACTCTATGTCTTTTTGTAACCGATTAGCATTTGTAAGTGTATTTTATGGCAACAAAGGGTAATGTTGAATTTTTTAAATTGATATTGCTAATGCTGAGGTTGTAGCTTGTGATTATGGCATTGCTATATATGGCAGTCAAACTTTGCTTTGCGTGTTACAAATAGAGAAATTTGTAACTGTGTCATAGTGCATTAAACTGTGGTCTTATGATTATTTTGTACATGTGGTAAAATTTGCTGCCTTGCTCTAGATCATCAAAGCTGCAAGACATATGCTTAAATAACCATTAATACTGTGTTATCTAGAATAATAAAAAAAATCAAAATTGGATAGTTATACACACGCATATATATTGCATGTGTTAAACCCCAGAGTGTTATATTTGCAAGGAAGCTTCTACTGATGCTGAGATACAATATTTTAATGCTATCAAGGAATTAAGGAATGTGCAAAGTACATCCTCTTATCTCTCTTTGCTAGGAGAAACGGCATTGCTCTATGATCTCAGAAGGTGATTGCAGGATGTCAAGTATGCAAATTAAAAAGTGGGAGACAGGCCAAGTTGAAAAGTCTTCAGAGGTCTCTGCTGTTAGTATGCAACTTCCAGATAAAGTTGAGAGAAATGAAATCCAGTATTTTCTGTGGATATAAATCCACATTTCATCTGACGGCAAGTTTCTTTTAACAACTGGCTTTAGCAGCCTTCAGACCTTGGTTCAAGAAGAACTGAAATAATCTGTAAATTATGCTGTAGCTGTTATGGCTATTTATTCACATGGTAAAAAGATAGCATTATTTTTTCAGTAGATCACAGCATTCTAGAACAGATAGAGAAGACCTTGAAAAAGTGAATATATTTTCAGAAGAATATTTCTCTCACTCTCCACAATAACCAATAGGTCAATTAATGGCCTACTTAAAAAAAGTACAAAGATTCTATAATATTGGGTGTTTTTCATAATTAAAGCAAAACAAATTCTAAATATCAACAATTTTAGTGCAAATGGTTTCATTAAAATCTGGCAGAGAACATACGCCTACATTGTTGATATCATTTTTCTTTTTTAATCCATTGCAGCTACGCAAACTGGCAGCACTTAACATGATTATGTCAAGATCTCACACAAGTTAGGTCACAGCCAAGGGCTGATGTGTAGAGTCAATACATCAGGGCTAATTATGTTGATGTCAAAAAGTTACCTTTCTTTGCTCATGATGTTTCACGTAGATTAAAACATGTTTGGGTACTGTGTATTTTACCCAAAAGATTTCACCAAAAGGTCAGCAACCTTTGATGCGATTTAATTACAATATTGTTGATTATGCCTGTCTTGTAATCTGATACTTTGATCAAAGTCAAGTGTGGGATTTGGAAAAAAATAAAAATATGTATTATGACTTCTAATCACTATTTCTGCTGAATGATTATGCCTGGGAGGACTAGTACAGTTTGCTTTTTAACCTTTGAAATGAATGCTTTGACTACATCCACTGTACTTTGGTTTTAGTAGTTCACAAATTAAAGGCATTATCATATCCTTTTCTTTGGGATTTTGTGTGGTCCATGGTATGCACATGTACAGAGAAACAGGGCTCCCAGAGATCCTCCTCCAGAATTCAGGTTCAAAATTTCAACATTTTGCTGTAGTAAAAGTCTATGGCTTCCAGGTCTCCATTCTGATTTCATAATATTCCTTTGCTTCTAATAGAAAGCATATTGGTTATTTTGCAGTACTTTTAACTCCTCTTTCTTCCTCTGTGCTACTCCCAAATTTAAAATAAGCACAGTTACTTGATACTGCAAGTGTATGTTTTAGCTCCTGGGAAAAGCATGGATATAAAAGCACTGGAGGATAAACTCCTGCCTTTGTTTGTCTGGTTTCTTTTAACCTTCCTCAAATTATATAGTTTTTTGCCTTACCTTCCCAGAGGGGCAGTCTCTGGGCAAGATATTCCATAACTTTTCTCTCCTCCTCTATTTCCAGGATGTTTGCTAGTTTATGCAAATTCTAATGGTAAGGAGATTTGATATGAAAATACTTTGAATGTCCCACAAGTACCCTTCAGCTCTTTCTTGATCATATTTTCATTGTGAGGTGGAAATGCAGTTTCTGCAGATTCATGTAGTGCAGAATTGCTGATTTTCTTTCTGTTTGCTCCTAGTGCAGTCACAGTACTAATTTCTTCTAGGAAAACATCTGTCTGAGGTTGGCGATAAGCATGTTGTCCATATCTTGTGTTTGTATTTTTTGTATACGTGGTGGAAAGGGGTGCATATAACTGTTAGTTAGCATGTACATCTTGGATGTATGCAAGATAATTGGTATTCTGGAAATAGAAATGTCTTTTTATCCTAGTGTAAGATTATCAAAACAGATTAATGAACTATTTTTTTTCTTTTCATGACTGAAACACCAACTTTTTATGCTCTTTTGATGGATAAATGTGTAGTGGCACAGCTGAATTCTTTAATCCCTCTTTCCTTTCCTCTCCCTCCAAGTACATTTCTTCAGTAATGACAGTTCACAGAAAAACTCTCCAACGGGATATAAAATCTTGGCATCTGTATTTCTTTTTTGGAAGCAAGTATTCTGAAGAGCTATCCTTGTTGCTTAATGAACCAAAACCCTAAACCTTGGATTTCATTATGGTTATGGTTCCTTAACCCACTAGAGTCTCTCATCAAAATGTGGTCTCATTAAGTGAAAGAGACACTGTGCACCACTCCATTAAAATGTGCTAAGCTAATTTGTTGTCTGACGTGAGATGAAGTGAAATATAATTATTTCAGATCTGTTCCTTGTAGACTGTAGCATACATCATGAACTGGAAAAATGTAGAAGACAGTTTTGTATTTTTAGTTCTGGAGGCCCAAATCTGAATGCATCTGTAAATTAATCAGTCCAGAGAGAGATAGCCTTCTTTTGGGTGATGAAACTGGAAAGTCTGTGTCCCAATCCAGATTCAGCCAGTGACTTCTGTTGCTTTGGAAAAAAAAAATAAAAATCACTGCATCTTGCATTTCTTTTTTTTTTTCCCCCTGGTATTTGCACATGTATCCAGGAGGTGAGGGAGCAAGGAACCTTTCTTCACATATATGCTCCTCTTTACAAACCCTGAGCATGAGTGCAGGCTCTAATTTCTTCCACATGAAGGGATTGTTCCTTGCTAGTGACAACTGGTAGATGTACTGAATGATTCTTCTGCTTTTGCAAATAGAAAGATCAGGTGAGCCACAACATGCTTTGAGATAGTAAACAATGTATTTGCCCTAAGGAAGCTGTGATGAAAGTCAAAGATTGGGAAGGTGAAGAAAATACTTGTAATAGAGTGGCTAAGGTGCTTTGGGAATCTGTTATCGAGGGAAAATTCAATAAAGATCAGATTTACAAACAGAAAATGAAGGCTTTGAGTGTGCAATTAAGTACCTAATTTCAATGCAGAATTTCTGTAACTGGGGCATGTGAGCTTAACTCATAAGTGGGTGTTCAGCTTGTTATCTACATATAAGCTATATGAACATATATTTATAATACCTGAGTATGCAAATAAAACTTATTGTTCCAGACGCTTATTTCATTCAAAGCAAATATGGCTTTGGATTTCTATAATATTACTCCATTTATTTTAATAGTTCTTGGAAAAGAAATCTTGCAAATTACTTTGTGGATTTCTAGATACAGCAAAGATAGTGATCAAAGGGGAGTAATAGGATGAGATCTTTATTCTCAGCTGCTTTCCTACTTCATCTAGGAAGGTGATATCTGAGCATCACACACAATTATTAAAATTTTCAACTGAAGTAATCTGTAGTTGTGAATTAGTAAATTGCTTCTATTGTCCTGTGTTATATATATATGTTATATATATATGTTATATATATAAAAGATATATATATGTTATATATATATAAGATGCTGTGCATCTTATCAGCATGGTAGGGAAGATCAGAAGGCAGTGTGTGAGAAAAAATGAGAATTAGTGAGGTGAATGGTATAAAACCATCTCCTTTTGGCTGCTGCTTGTCAGAAGTCAGGAAAAAATGCCGGATCTCTCTGTCAAGAGTGTTGATGTTGACTCAGGCATCGTATGGGTCACTGAATACTTGAATAATTCTTGAATATTTCAGTGCATTTAATTCCTCAAATGCCACTTTAAACATTATATACAATATTGATACAGCTACATAGTGAGTTCTCTTGAGTTCTCTTCCTGTTTTTTTTTTTTCTCAGCCTAGGAATGAATTTGACTCTTCCATGACTGAGAACAGTAGTTCTGTTTGGTGTAAATGTGAAGATTTGCGGGAAAAAGAGAAAACTGGAGAAAGTGTAATGATTTGTATAATGCTACAGGAGGTCTGAGTCCCAAATCCAAATGTGACATTTCTTACAATTGCATAAATAGTGTTCACATGCATTTATCCCAGCTATAACCAATAGTTAATAACAAATTACAGAGGCCCAATGTGATTTGCACACAGAGGTTTCTATACAAGACTGTGTGTGAATAAAAATGGCTATTATTTCTTTTTCTATCCAAAGAAATGAATCAATCAAATTCTTGTGGAGAATACAATTTTTTCCATTCAGTTTTAAATAGTATTAGCACAGCAATCAGATTTTCAGTTGAAAGATAAATACTTCTGGGCCTGGGTCTGAAAATGTACAAAACACTAGACAGTAAAGACAACTCCCTTACCTTTGTGTTTCAAAGGGCATTAGCATTTTGCTGTATAGGCGGATAGCTTCTCTGACTGTCTTGCCTCTAAGTGACCTACTCTATTATTTTTAGACTGTGTTAAATGAGCCTGAATGTTTAGGAAAAAAAAGAAGAAAAAGATTTAAACATTAAGATTTTATCATTATTTTAAAGGCACTTTGATATCACAGTATAATAACACTACTAATTGATGATTGCTCCTGACACTGCTGTACCTTCCACAGCTGAAATTTCAGAGATTATTGTAAACATATCACAGTATGGAGAAAATAGTTGAAAGAGAAGAATATGTAACGACATTAATCCTTAAACTGCATTTGAAAATACACAGAGAGACCAGTGTCCTGTAATTATAAAAGGCAGCAGCAATGATGTGATGAAGACAACCCCATGCGGTCATCTCCATCGCTTAGTAAAAAGAGAACCAAATAAATAAGGGCAATAATCCAGTTCTCAGCAGCGGAGGAAACCTCTGCTTATGCGTAGGTAGGGAAGGGAGAGAATGGTGAAGGCTGGTGGGGAGAGTACAGAGGGGCACTGCAGGTACGCAGGTGGGGAAGATGGGTAACAAAAGGAGCGGATGTGTAAAAAAGGGAGAGGATGGGAAGGTCTGTGTACAGGGAATGGTGGCCTCACACTGCACAGCTGTAAGTTTTGGACTCTGAATGATGCTTTGTAGACTTCATTCATCTTGTTTTGTAGACGGAAGAAAGATTTTCTTTTTAATTGAGGCATGCTGCAGAAGCCAAGATGAGATCATGGCTTCTTGTTTACGATTCTTATTTTCTAACAGAGAAGGTTGTCTTGTTTCTTTCTCATACTAGGTCGGAGCACGTATTCAGCACCTCACGTGTCAAGGTGGCTTTAATTACCCTTCTAAAAGAGAGTAATTAGAAATAAAGCAAGTAGGGTTAAATCTTTGGGCTGCTGCTTAGGTTTTCCCTGTCTTTCATTGGATAGATTCCTCTGAATGCAGTGGGACTTTGCCTCAGTAAAAAATTAATAAGAGACTTTGGTTATAGCTTTAATTACAGAATAGTGCTACAAGAGAAATCAATGTCACATTCATTTTAATTTGCCATATTGGAGCATGCTATTTGCCTCACTAAACCAGTGCCCTGCCTTTGTTATCTGCGCAGATCTGAGATGATTTTGCTGATTTTTTTCACCGTTCCCTTACAAATGAATTGTTACAGTTCCAAGTAACTGCAAGATGTGGCAGCGGCTGCTGCTGTTATTGATAAATGACGCAGCTAGTTTTACTAGGATACATACAGGTGCCTTTCAGGTAGTGAAATAAGAGGATTTAAAGGCAAAGCCTTAGATAGAATGATGCATGAAGTATTCAGCCTGCCTGGTTGTGAATGGTTGTGTTAGGTTGATAGCTGTGCTAGAATGTGTTCACAATAATGCTTTACTGAAGGTAACACTGCATACTTCGAAATGTCTGAGTAAACACTGTACAGCTACACTCCTCTTCAAGCAGACCTAGGGGCAATATTTCACCTGCTTTCCTCCCATTTTGAGGAAAGGATGAGCTCTTTTCAGGAGACAGCTTGTTCCTAGCAATATACTTGCTTTGATTTGGTCTCCCCTCTTTTTTTCTGTGCTTTTGCTTATTGGGAAGACCTGGTTTTGCTGCCCTTGCTCTTCCTCCTATGAGTGGGGTTAAATACAAGGCAAGCTTTCTCCTCTTTACTGCCTCACATGCAGAGAGTTGTATCACATCTCACTAGGATCCTTCCTCCAGCTTTCAGACTTTGTTATGGGCTTTTGCTGCTCTTTACCTTTTCTGTCACTTGCAAATAGATGTTTTTTCCTCTGTTTTTATGGTTTTGGATCTGAGGTGGAAAAAAAAATTCAATAAAATGTTCAAATAAAAAGAGAGTGAAAACGAAAGAAGGAGCCACACATAGAGCCCGAGGATGTGCACGCTTTTGGTTGTAATACACTTGAAAGGCCTTTATATTTCTGTGCGAGAGGGAATGATTGCTTTTGAAGGTATATTCAAGTATATTTACAAAAAATGTTTTGTGAATATCAGTGGATGAAGACTTATATTTACAGTAGTCAATGACAAAAAAACTTGACGTAGAAAAAACTTTTCAGCTTACACGGGTTACAAAAATGCAGTAGAGTATAAAAACATGCTGTTACTGTGATTCAAAAGACAAGCAGGGAGAAAGCAACCAGCTAGCTTGAAAAGGCAAACATTAGGATTAACGATTAGAAAAGAAGACAGTGCCATTTTGCTGGAATACTCAACATGCTAGTTTGTTTGCACTCGGCAAAGCAAAACCTTCTGCTGATATTGTCACATTGTTTCTAGTTGACATTTTGAAGTATGCATCTATGATAAACATGTAGCGGAAATAACCTGTACTGAGATGACAGGAGATATGATTATTTCATGAGAAATCCAGATCCCTAAGCAGAGAGGCGATATTCAGAACAGACTGAGATGCAACTAGACAGGTTGTGAGGAGATTAAGGTTTGCATGACACAAAGCTGTGAGCTGGTCACACAGCATGATACAGGCTTATAAAACAGGCTTTCCTCCCTCCTTCCAGGAACCTTCAAATCACTCACCCTCAAAGGAGATGATTGCTGAGAATTTAGGCAGGGTGCCTCATATGCCTACGAGGTTGTGGCTGACAAGTGGTGGGGCAGAGCACTGATGTTGCAGCATGTGGTGGTAGGCTGAGACCTGGTGGGCTGGAGAAAAGGAAGTTATAGTGGGCTACCTAAAAGCTTTAAATGCTCAGAATATTCTATTCTGTTGGTAGAAATTGATCTGGCTCGTACACTGATTTAGAGAGTTTGCTTCAGAGTCATGACAAAATGTACTCAATTCCTGCCTTTTGCACAAGGAACATAGATGTTCTGCTGAAATGGTGGGACTGTAGCCTTCACCATGACCCATGGTGCCAAAATGTTTGGTGTCAGCTTTTCTTTGTCATTCTAAATTTTAGCTTCATTTCCCTGCTTTGTTTCTTTCAATTACGCTGCATGGGCTGTTTATATAAGAGATTAAAAATAATCATTGATATTTTATTTTGGAAAAAAAAAAAAACATAAACCAAACAGTTCTACAGCCTGTACATATAAGTTTTGTAGCTCATCTTTACTTGACTGAAATTTCAAATTGATGCAAAATTTATGCCAAAGCAGTTTGATAGAGACCTGCAATTTTTATTTATTTGTTACTCAAGTGGTAGAAGTGTTTTCAGCAACAACAAAAAAAATCCTGAGTTTAAATCACTATTTAAATCTTTCTTATTACTCAAATCCAAAATGTCTGCAAGAGAAAAAAGGTTGCATTCAGTTCAATTAAACATACTTCAGGTAGTGAGAACCAGTAGATTATGAGATGATATGATTATAATCATAATAATATCTTCCCTCTGAAATTATTAGGTCAAATTGAATTTTAAATTTAGGGTCATTTGTTATATTTTGGTTGTCAGGACTCTTCACTGCCATTTCTAGATGTCTCAATAATTGGAAATAGAGTAGGGATTTCACATCATTCCTACAGGGGACACAGATGAAAGGATCAAGGCTGAAGGGATAACACATGAAAAGAAGCAGAAGGAATTATTGTTGCCAAGTCCAACAGGCATTCAGAGCAGGGTGTCAGAATGGATTGACTTCAATAAAAAAATTGCCCTAGTAACAACTGAGTTAAATGTGTGAGTAAGGGCCTCAGGAATTGGACTATTGTTTGATATTTCCACCATCACTTTGCATGTCAGTCAGCATTACTGACTGTCTGGGAAGCTGACACTGTCTGAATTAGTTTGGTTTTAAGTGTTAGCGACGGTCTCATTAGCCTTGTTTTGAAGGAGCATTTGGGATGTAGGCTACTGTCTTTATCCTTGGCTTGTTGATTGTTATGTTCTTATGCTTCTCACACTTGTTACAATCCATTTTGAAGTCTGCTTTGAATATGAATACTCTGTGGTAGTGTTGTTTCCCTAACAGCTCTTCACCATACTTCATCCTCATTCATAACTTATTTAATGATGAATGGAAAACATCAATAGTACTGGATGTAGTGTGTTAACATATTTTTGTAGGTCTAACAGCATGTTTGGGCTTCTACCATAATTGATAGAATCTGAAATGATTGAAAATCACTCTTGAATAGTATGAGTTTCTTAATCCAAGTTAATTCTTTATGAGCTGCAGGAGCAGGCAAGTCAGTAGGTGGCATGGAAAATTTAGCATTTTATTAGTGTGAATATGTAACTATAGGGTCTCTATTCTAGTACAGTTGTGTTCTGATATGTGACAATACAAAAATGTTGCTTTCATAAACACAGTCCCACTCTGCATACACTATAGTTTTATTTATAACAATGACATTAAAAGAAGGAAATCTTTCCTAATGGAAAAGGGAGGCTTTGATCTAGGATGAGTGATATATGATTCCCTGTCACTGGGGTTTCCCAAAGCTTGAATCAGGTTTGCCAAAGTGTTAGTAGCTCAATAAGTTTCTGAACCTTGGTTGCATGTGATTTCAACTACTTTCTCTCCCCAGCACTGCAGCAACCTTAGTTTACATCAGAGGCTACACAGGATCTTGGTTTCCCAACTTACTCTGGGTCAAGGGGTGGACCCAGGGTGCAGAGGGATAACCATGTCCCCCCACTACCAGTCTTTGCAACAGCATTTGTTGACCTCTTCTGCCTTTACACATGGCTGCTCTGTGGAGGCAGCATCCACTCTTGCTTTAATCATTAGATATAAATAATTGAATAACCTCTCTGATTTGTAGAAGCTCTTGTGCCATCCCTGTGGCAAAGAGCCATGTCTGGAGAGAAGGGATATGACCAAAGCCCAGATAACAGGTGGGTGCTACAGCTGGTGCTTCAGTCTGGTAGCAGTGAGGAGTGCTATAACAAGACCAGACCTTTTACTTCAGGCTCCCAGATCATAGAACTGCAAAGAGAATTTAGCTGCATTTTTGTTGTCATATCAGAATTTTTCATGGAGCTCACCATGATGGAGTACTTAAGATGCTGTCATGAAACAGAGTACTGTGAGTAAACCCCACATCAGTGCATTAGTTGTGGAAGTGAGAGAGCTCTGCTGCCAAAGATCATTGCTGTTGAACTTTGAAGAAGCAACAGGCAATATAGTGCCCAGCTACCTAGTAATTTAACTCTGAATCATAGTACATCTCTCAGCAGCTGACTCATGGAATCAAAAAGAATAAACCCACTGCCAATCGTCAAAACACACTGTTCAGTAGACCTTCTTGTGAATATAGCCACAAGCACTTTCCCTCCCTCATAGGAGACTTAATTACATGGGACAAAAGGTACAGTTGAATAATTAGGCAGACCATAAAATGAAGTGTTGTGTGTGCCTTCCTGTTTTTGTTTTCATGCCAGGTGGGTCAGTTTACAGATGTGAAATGTCCCTTCAGAAGTTACTTATAGTCTTTTTCATTTTCTGGACATCATCAAATTCTTGTTTTAATTGATGCTATTTGAACTGTAGACAGACATTAATTAGGCAATGATACAAAACCTAAAGCAACACCCATGTCATACAGGATGTTTCTCTTCTAGGTGGATTTAATATATCACAGCTCGTATTTCACCACTGCATGGAAGAATATTTTCTGGGTAATTGACAGATGGGGAAAGAAGAGAAGGACAGCTGGAGTACTGGACAATATGTCCATGGAGACATTTTTATGGGGAAAGGTTTAGGCAAAGATGCATAAATCATACCTGCCATAATTAAGATTGTATAGGCACTCAGACATGCAGGTTGCCAGTTTTGACACATAAAGTGAGGTACACATGTGTAAATTGTAGTGTATTTTATATAGGAACTTTATTCCAAAATAAGTCTGATTTATTTTTTAAGAGTCAAGAACTTTGCCAGGCTCCCGCATGTCCTTTTTTTTTTTTTTTTACAGTAGCCGTATTTTTCTGCTGATATTGCAACACTTGCACTGAATTTCTCAGCTCTTCAACACAGTTTGAAAAAGAGCTTGGGCTCAACTAAATGGACTGTGGTGAAATAGGGACAGTTATTGGGAGTCTCATGTCCTCATCACATTTTAGATCTTGCATCCATACAAGGTCAGAGCAGAAAAGCTGTTACCTTTTCAAAGGTTCCCATACCATTTCAGACATTGTCAGATATCACTTTGGTTTAGCTCACGTAGAAGATAGAGTCTCAATAAGGCTGCAACTTCAGAACTTCAGATGTAATTGGTGAAGACAAAATTTCAACAGATTTCAATTGTCTAGCATGTTGATAAAACCAGTCTCTATTTTGACATGTGAAAAGCATGCTTATTTTATCCTTGAAAGCTCATACAAAATCTGAGGTGAGTGTCCTTGAGTAAAGCAGTATGAGAATTAAGGGGAAGCTTAGTTGCTTTAGCAATGGGCTGGAATTTGCTTTTTGAGTTTTCCTGGCATTTCACAATACCCCAGAATGAGTGGGGAAGGACCTAGGTTTCTTAAGCTCACTTTAAGGAGGTGCTTTAGCAAAGAAAGGACACTAAAGCACCCAGGTTTCAGTACATTATCTCCTTCCTTTCCCTGGTAAATCTGCCACTGTTGTGAAAGTCACATACCTACACTGAAGATGTTATTCTAGTTTTACCTATTTTCTCACAACAGTTGAACTCTTCTTTCATGTTTGCAACCTGCCAAATGTAGCTTGGAATCAAAAGTGACTGTGTTTTCATTGATATTTATGGTGAAGTTCTGGGGGCTGCAAAGAAGATAGATAGAAAAAAGATAGTGAAAAATTACTGTGCCTTTAATAGTAATTATTTTTTTATAGTACAAGATATGTTTGGATGTGTTTAGTAAATAGCATATGTGAAGTTGTGACTCATTTTTTGAAATCTGAAACTTGCATAATTTGCTACAGTCATAGGTGGTGACTTGAGACAAATGCTGTCTGGAGCAGCACTGAGTGTACTGGTGTATTTACAGGATGGAGTTGTTCTGAGGATATTGCTGCAAGGCGGCAAGCTTTACATTCACTTGTCACAGAAAATCACAATTCAGAACCTGTGGTTGCTGGTTAAGTATAATGGGATAGTAAAAAAAAAAATATATATATATAAAAAGAAATAGAATGCAATTGCCTGTAAACATAGTTTCTGGCTAGTGGCTTGCAGTCACTGAGGAAAGGGGAGTACAAGAGCTTCCTATTCCAAGCGCCTTGCAAGATGAGACTGGAGGGAGAGGCAGGGCAGATCTCAAGTACCATGCGAGCCCTGCTCTGTACATAAGTAAGCAGCCCTGGAAAAAGGGTTGGAGCAAAGAGGTTATGCCCCAATGAGCATCACAGGATGCTGGGCAGTTGGCCTTTTCAGTTCCTCACCTGTGCTGGGCCACCCTGTCTGGGAAACTTGGCTAAAACAGCTGAAATGGTTGAAATGAGGTCAATCTCTCATTTTCTACATGCTCCAGTTCTACCTGGGAGTTTACTTAGTTATTTTAGATGCATCTCCAACAGAGAGGAAGGATACACTCTCATTGCTTGAACATGGGAGGTAAGAAAAGGGCAGAACACCTCTCCCCTCCATAACTTTCTGGGCACTTTTCTTAATTCCAAACCCCTTGCTTTATTTCACCAACCCATTTGACACAGACCTATTTCTTAGCATGGTGAGAGAGCTTTTGATCTGCAAAAGCATTCAATGCTGCTCTGATAAACAGATTGCATTTCAAATGAACTTGAAACATGAGAAGATGACAGTTTGGGAAATGTAAAATTGAAATATGAATGGGTTATATGCTACTGTATGTGTGGAGGAGGGAAACGTGATAACTGAGCAGTTTAAATAGCAGGGTTCCCCTCTGTTTCTTTTCTTCCTAGTGCTTGTAGTAAATTATGGGCTTAGTGCTCAGACTCCAGTGCATATTTTACCACCTTGTTTCATAAGTCTGAATACAGCATTTAGTGGGAGGACAGCCTGTAATTATGTTGTAAGTTATCAAACAAACTGCAGATGTATAAATGTGAGGGTAGGCTTAACTACTTTGTTTTGAAAGGGAACTTTAATATTAAACAAATGTGTACTTATTGGAAATGGCAGTGCTGAAAGCCTGAATTGTGAGTCTGACTTAATAAACCTAATCTTTCCCTAAAGTTCTATATATTATGGAGAAGTAATAAGATATCTTGACTAACTTAAATAGTTCCTTTCATCTTGGAAAAAGGGCCCCACTCCTAGACGTAATTAATTGTCTGATGTAAAGCATACCATGTACATGACCAGATTTTTAATATTACCTGTACAGATATGATTGGTTACAATAGGGAGACATGTGCATCTACAGTAGCTAGTTAGAACATGCAAATTAAGTGCTTGTGTGCATTTAGAGAAAGTAAAAGTAATATTTTCTTGCATCTATTTTTAGAATTTTTCCCTGTAATAATCAAGCTTTGGCAAACACATCTAGATATGAACCAACCTCCACAAAAAATTGCAGCTGAACCTAGGGCAAATATTTAATATTTCGCACGAGCTGTGCTTTGTATTTCTTCACTTTTTGCTGCCTTTACCTTTCTTTCACCTAGAACAGGGAAGAAATGGGAATATAACACATGACATGCACAATTTTTACAATAATTATAATCTTTCTTAAAGGATGATGTGCCCTGAACCTCATTGTTTAGTCCATTGTTGTAGACACAGTAGGCTTAGGTCATTCATGCTCACACCAATTGAGCATGTGGATAATGGGCACTTCTGTGAACCAACATGAATTACTCTTACGTAATTTCAAAGTTTTTCTGCTTTTATTGCTAAATATTAATGGAGGGCTGGTATAGGTACTGTACAGGAAATGCGCTATGAGGATAAAGGTTGTGTCAGTTGTCTCACAATAAAGTTTAAGTGGATGAGGATGAACATTTAGACAAAGTTGATCTCTTCTGATTACCTGAATAATAATAATAAAAAGTCTAGGCATTTAAAACTTATTTGATATGGAGAAATACACAGTTATGACAGCAGGGACAAAAAAGAATGAGCATGAATTCTCCTGAGTTGGTGATTTGGCTTTGAAACCAAGGTCATTACTGTTCCAATGGATTTGTTTATTGTTGCCTATGCCTATTTAAAGAGCAAGGAAGCAGAAGATCGTTGTGAACATAAGTTGCGAAGAAGCAGCTTACTGTTCTGAGTCCTGAGGCACGAAGAAAAGAATGAGAGAGGAGAGGAGGGAAGCAGGGAAATGGTAGTATTGTGATTCACATGGCTCTCAGTGGGGAGACTATCTAGAGACCGGGGTGGTGGCAAATGGACACAGAGAGTCTATTCACAACTGTTCTTGAGGTATTTGCTTTCTGCTGCAGTTTGACCCTTCATCTGAATGTGTCAACTAACCTGCTGTGGAACCAGCATCTGGAGCTTGCTTTGCCCATAAGGCTATGTATATTTTATTGCTGGATAAGGCACTTAATACGTTGTCAAATACATGAGGCATGTAAATTGTCACTATGGCCAGCTGCATTTTTTCACAGAGGTTAATACCTTTAATGAAATTATTATTATTTTTTTTTTAATTAACCCATCCTACAGCAAATAATGTGACCACAATTTCTTGGTGAAACATTTCCAATGCTGCTAAAGGGCTGCGATAAACCAGGATAAAGTGTTCTCATATTTTCTTTTTTTTCTATTAGATGATAAAGATTTACAAAGAACCCAGTGAAGCAGAGAACAAGTCCATGGCTGTCTTCATTGTTTACAAAAGCAAAGAGTTAAGGACTTGCCACAGGAGCAGCAGCAAGTTATAGGGAGGACCAGCTGCATTGCTCAACACTTTGACTGAAAAGTAGCAGTATGAGAACTGGCTGTTTCTCAAGAGACCAAACAGCTGCTCTCAGGAGATCAGGCGACTATTAATGCTGAATTCAGCAAAAAATGTATTTTATAGACATACTTAATTGCTTTACTGATTAGACTAAGGTTCACCTTTAGTGCCTGCAGCTATAGGAGTACATATTAGATTTGCCAGTAACACCACAAGAACTTTTCTATGAAGGTATCAAGCCTTCTTAAAATCCATCGAAAATTCTAGTATGTGTGAAATCTCAGAGAGCATACTTGAAGGCATGGTATAATGGAGAGGAAAGAACACCTGTCCCTGTGCTGTGCAAGTGTTAGAGTGTGCAGCAAGACAAGATGTATCAAGAATCTCAGCATCTAAGATCTGATTCTGGTGTAGTGTAATCTGTGAGCCAGATGCACGCTATGAGCCTTTTAGGTCTCAGGCTGAATCTGAGGAGCTGAAAGGTTGAGAGAGCAAAAACATTGCATTTCTCTTAATAGACACAGCTGGTGAGCTTTTGATATAACAAAAGAACCAGACAGCAGAAATATTTTCGTTTGAAAAACTGTGTCATATTAATTTTGTACTTAGCTATGCATATTCAGTTAGGTTCTATGTAAGTTAGAATCATAGAATCATAGAATAGTTAGGGTTGAAAAGGACCTTAAGATCATCTAGTTCCAGCCCCCCTGCCATGGGTAGGGACACCTCCCACTAAATCATGTCACCCAGGGCTCTGTCCAAACCAGTCTTGAGCACCACCAGGGATGGAGCATTCACAGCTTCCCTGGGCAACCCATTCCAGTGCCTCACCACCCTCACAGTAAAAAATTTCCTCCATACATCCAATCTAAACTTCCCCTGTATAAGTTTGAACCCATTACCCCTTGTCCTATCACTACAGTCCCTGATGAATAGCTCCTCCCCAGCATCCTTATAGACCCCCTTCAGATACTGGAAAGCTGCTATGAGGTCTTCTCTCCTTCAAGCTTAACAGCCCCAACTTTCTCAGCCTTTCTTCATACAGGAGGTGCTCCAGTCCCCTGATCATCCTCGTGGCCCTCCTCTGGATTTGTTCCAACAGTTCCATGTCCTTCTTATGTTGAGGACACCAGAACTGCACACAATACTCCAAGTGAGATCTCAGCAGAGTAGAGTGGTAGGATCACCTCCTTCGACCTGCTGGTCACGATCCTTCTGATGCAGCCCAGGATACGGTTGGCTTTCTGGGCTGTGAGTGCACACTGCAGCCGGCTCATGTTCATTTTCTCATCCACCAACACCCCCAAGTCCTTCTCTGCAGGGC
>JANHGB010033539.1:0-12541 GCA_026283785.1 Coracopsis vasa
AGAACTTCTTCCTTAGATCCAACCTGAACTTCCCCTGTTTCAGTTTGAACCCATCACCCCTTGTCCTGTTGCCACAGTCCCTGATGAAGAGTCCCTGCCCAGCATCCTTGTAGCCCCCTTCAGATACTGGAAGCTGCTCTGATAAGCAGCTTCTCTTCTCCAGGCTGAACAGCCCCAAGTGACAAATTCAGCACATTCTTTTCAGCACAACTCTTGCTGGCCGTGTGGTGATTGAACTGGTACCGACAGTCTCTCAGTTCAGAAGCTACTGAGATGTCAATCTGAAGTGGAACAGCCAACGTCTAAAATAAAATAAAAGGCTTGTATCTGCTTATCACTTATGTCAACAGCAAAGGATCTTTCCTTTGCAAAGTAGTATTGATTAACTGGATATAGGAAGAGGTAAATGGATTAGAGTTTAAAGTGAAGAAGATAAGCAATATTAGTATATATGCCCAGTAACAGTTTTGCTGATTGGAAATGTTAGTCTTGGTGAGGGCTGAGCATGAACAGACAGAGGCTAGACTAGATCACTTCTGAAAATCCTGTGCTTGAATTTTGCTTATGTAGACTTTCAGATCTTCACTTTGGGGATCTGTCATACTGCTTAAGTACCAGGTGCACTGAGGGTCATTAAAATACCCTTTAGTCCCAAAACCCAGCTACAGGAAACAGAAGCAAGCTTCAGTGGATCACAAATGATAAGCACAGTACCATTTAGCAACCACATCAAATATATCTAAGGTTGTTCCTCTGGCAGAAGCTCCCAACAGATTATTCTAGTTCCCTACAGGAGACAGCAGTGATTCCCAAGCAGGAAGAACAGAACAAGGACTTTGCTCCTCTTATTTACTTGTTATATCTTTGTGGTTTAAGAGTTTTTCAGTTCCTCCCCAAGGCCATATGGAGTTGGGTGTCCAACAAAAAGGGACACCTAAAAAGTTCACTGAAAAGCTCCTCAGCTCACGTTCTCCATTCTTGTCTCAGGAAAAAATCTATTTTCCAATGAATCTGGCCAGATGGAGTTTACAAGTACAATAAAAAAGGATGAGCAAGTTCTAATACTGAACACTATTTCTGGGCAAATAGAACAGGAAATCCTTTTGGAGCAGTCCATTCCCTCCATGCAATTCTGCCTTGGTTCAGTATGCCTGTTGTGGTTCTTACCCTTGTATACAGAGTACTGAATCTGATATTGTCTTGATGATGATCAAGATGAGAACCATCAGCTGGAACACAGAATCACAAAATCATAGACTATTTTGTGTTGAAAGGAACCTTCAAAGATCATCTATTCCCCTGCCACAGGTAGGAACATCCTTCACTAGGTCAGGCTGATCAAAGCCATATCCAAGACTACATCTTGGTTGCACTCTCCTGGGAGATGCGGTATTACATATTATCATATAAACTGTGTTTACACTGTGGGAGAAAAACTTGTACCAAACGAGAAGTGACTGAGCTGATCTAGTCAAATTATGTTAAGAAGGCAGTGAAGAAAATACATTGGAGGGTTTTGTTCTAGTTCTCTCTAAAACCTGAGTTTAACCTGCTAACTCAGAAGAAAGCCCAAGTGTCTCATCTTCACTTCTATTTTAACCGGGTTTATCTAGATGAAGATCACAGAGCTTTTCCCTTTTTTAATGACTCTAGGAGAATACACCTAGCCTGCACTGTAGGTGTGCCAGCTCTTAAATATTTATGAAAATGATACCAGCTGAATTGCTTTGTATTATGACAGGCATAATAACTTGTACTCATTTCCATAAATGTATGCAGAAAACTCCTTAGGTTAAAAAAAGTTCTCCTTGATGCTAAATAGCTTTTGAAATTCTATTCAAAGAGCAGGTTGATCCATTTCAAATACTGGAATTTTAGAAGGGCATTTCATCTACTGGGTGTAGTGGAAATACTGTGTAAGGTGAAGAGAGACCTTAAATGGAAAGGGGTCTGTGAAGAGTTCCAGTGTTAAGGACACAATAACGTGAGGCACACACACAGGATGCTGCTGAACAAAAACAAATGCTGCTCAGATAAGGTGGGTGAATAGTACCTGATGCTGTTCACCTTCCCTTTCTTTTTAATTGTTTTATTTAATCATCTGAATGATTAAAGATGGGAAAAAGAATATTGCAGATCTGCAAGTTCTCTAAATCACAATATATTTTAAAGAGGAAATAACACTTCGGTGCAAAATGCAAAGGCTACAAAATCAGATTCTTCCACATGATAACTTTAGAAAGCTCTGCTGTGGAATCATTTCCAGGCAGAATATTTCAAAGTTGGTGAAGGTCAACTTCCTAGCGCATAGTTCTTCTGTTTCTCTGCTCATGCACACAAGTTTTCACACTCTAGGTCAGATTTCGTTAGTGATCTAGGTGTCAAATTAAGAACCTAAACACAAATTACAGTCCTCAAACTTCCTATTCAACTGCTGCATAAAACTGGAGTGTTAAAGTGATGTTTCCATGCCTCTTTTCTTTTGACATATTTTCTAGGGACCTGAGTTTTCACCTGTTTCCCCAGAACTACCCCAGTTTTGACAGAGTTGAGGGTTTTTTTCTGTCACCCAGGTCATAGGTATGTCCAGCCAGCATCTTATAGTAATTATTCCTTTAATTGTTCTGTAATCCCATGATAAGCTTGTATTTCATCTAACCGCAGTAGGATCTGGTGTGTTAGCAAATGCAGTTATACTCCTATAGTTTTCAATCATCAGACATGTTTCTTGGGGCAGATCTTACACTGTCCAGTCTGATTTTCCTTCGACAGACTGGATAATCTTTATTTTTCTTTTTTAGCACAGTGTAGACAATGGAGCAGACAGTTCCTGCACATAAAATAGCCTGACACTTGGAGGTGGGTTGCACCAGAGTGGTTTGCGGCTTCCTCACCACATACAGCACCGAACTGCAGCATCTCAAAAGGGTTGAGATGGGCAGGGACCTCTGGAGGTCATCTAGTCCAATACCCCTGCTCAAGCAGAGAACCTAGAGCCAGTTGCCCAGGACTGTGTCCACGTGGCTTTTGAATACCACCAAAGATACTCCACAGCCTCCCTGGGCAACCTGTGCAGTGCTCAGTCACTCTCACAGCAAAAAAGAGTTTCCTGATGTCAGGAGGGAACCTCCTGCATTTCAGTTTATGCCCATTGCCTCTGGTCCTCTCCCTGGGCACCACTGAAAGAAGTCTGTCTCCCTCTTGTTTGCACCCTCCCTTCAGGTATTTATAGATATTGATGAGATCCAACTGAGCCTTCTCGAAGCTGAACAGTCCCAGCCCTCTCAGCCTTTCCTCACAGGAAAGATCTCCAGTCCCTTGATCATCTTTGGGGCCTTTCACTAAACTCTCTTCCGTACATCCATGTCTCTCTTGTACTGGTGGGCCCCAGGGCTGGACCCAGCACTGCAGGTGTGGCCTCACCAGTGCTGAGCAGAGGGGAAGGATCACTTCCATTGACCTGCTGGCAGAATTTATCTCAATGCAGCTCAACGTAAGCTTCTTTGCTGCAAGGATACATCACTGACTTATGTCCAATTTGGTATCCACCAGGACCCCCATGTCCATTTCTTTCAGGCTGCTTTCCAGCTGGGTGCCCCCAGCTGGTGCATAAGTTGATGCATGAGAACCCTGCACCATCAGGGGGGCTGGAACTAGATGATCTTTAAAGTCCATTCCAACACAAACCATTCTGTGATTCTATGATTCCATTGAAACTGGTGGAATTTTCTTAGGAGGTGCAATGAGCAGAGCTGGCCGCCACAAGACACACTCCATCACCAGGCACCACAGAGCAGCACCTGGGGCTGAAGGGAGTGGAAGGTCCCCCCAGCTTCTCCCATAGCTTTTGATGAGTTCAGTGCAGGGCCAGAAGATTACCTTGGTGCTGGACAAAGCTACTGATAAAAATCAACACAGGTTTCAGCACTGCAGTGATAGCTGAATATTCCTTCAGATTTATTATTTTAATGTGAGTATTGCCTTGCCTCCCCTAAAATCCTGTGGAAATCCTTTAGGAAATCCTTTAGGAAAATGGATTAGCCCGTTAGTGTCACCTGATAGCTTTTCAGTAATCGTGCACTGACCTTTCTCCCACTTCACTGGGATATTTAAACTGCCCAGACTACCCCGTTGACTTGCTAAACAGGATTAAGGGAAGAAAAATAGCACTTAACCTTGTTTAGAGAAGTGAGATGTATTTCAGAGCAGAGGATAAGACCCAGTCTATAATAGATGTAGTCAGGCTTGTACGTATTCAGTCTAGAGTTCAAAACAATGTAAGCTCTCCTTAGAGTAATGCCTCTCCGTGCATTAAAGTGCTGTCAGCGCCAAGGAGGGGAAGCATGCTCAGGGATTAACTGCTAAGGTGCTACAGAAATAGCTGTACCAAATATACAACTCATTCTTTAGGCACAGAGGCCTATATTTAAACTGCTGTATTTTTTAATGATTTTTGCAAAGAGAACTTGTGGGAAAAAATGCCCTTTAAGTAAAATCTAAGCACTGTTTTAACTTGGTTTCAGAGAAATGAGCCTTATGAGTGCCTTCTAACTAGAGATATTCTGTAATCTATCAAGTTTTTAATTTCACCTGTAGGTTTCTAAAGGAGCAACCTATTTTTCTACTCTCACCTTGACTGATAAGCAAGCAGGTTGTGATCAAGTAAATGGAAACACAAAAACCAAAGGCAGACTGCATGTGAAAGGTATGAGATGTAGTGTTAGGAGCATCACCACCTGACTACATAAGTCTCAACTTGTCCCACATGAGGAAAAATGTAAAATGTTTCCTTTTTTTTCTTAGAAAAAAGGGAAAAAATCCCGCTTCTCTACATCTACATACACACACATACACAGGAGCCCATGGGGTTGTCCTTAAGGCTCCTTTTGTGTCAGCTCAGAAAACTCTGTGTTTCCCTAATCATGAGTAAGAACAGTAACAGTTCTCACTTAAAATCCTTTTTGAGTCCATGATCTCTCTTCCCTCCTTCACACACACACACACACTCACTCACAGTGTGTAAGAAGGAAGAAAGAATGAGACAAGAAAAGAACTAAGTTGCTTTCCTAAGCTGCATTTCCCATTCATCTATTCATAGTAACAGTGGGGCAGAAGCTAAATAGCATTATGCAGGTTTATGCAAATTGGTTAGGATGAAAGGGAGCACAGGTGACAAGAAAACAAATATAGCATTGAAGGCCACCGGAAATCTGTCTTAAAGTTGAGCCATGGTCTGCCTAAAGGAACAGTAAACACAGCATAACATAAAGTTGTCTTTTTGCTTTTAACACCCACCAGTTACTACCTGAGAGAGGAGGGTAGCTCCATCTTGAGGGATTAAACTCAGAATAGATGCAGTAACACATGTCCCGTTAATTTGTTGTTGCTAGTTGCAGGACTTACATGAAGGAATCTCATTACATAGATTAGGTATAAAATAGAGGGAATCTTGGCCCTCGGTGGGGATGAAGTGGAACAGCAGTTCAGTATTTGACGCATGCTGTTTCTGGGTACTGTGCTCTTTGCAAGGGGGTATTACAGGAGGTGACTCTGTAGTAAGTGTCTTCTGCTACTGAGCCTTCTGGAACAAGCTTATCTTTCTATTGCAAAAGCATCATTAAAATTTTTATTTCAAATTCCACTGGTTTGGGGATTGTTTCCCTGGGTTTATAAAAAGCAAAGGACTATATCTGTATTCACTTCAGTGATGAAGTGCAAGTACTAATTGGCAGGGAGCAAACTGGTTGTCTGTTGCATGCTGTATCTTGAAACTGTTGTCGGCTTCATAGTTATCATCAGAAAACGCTAAAATTAGTATAAAAGAGCATTTTTTTCCTCCAGTCAGTGGGAACTGACTACAAATACCTTTTGTTGTTGTTAAATTCATATTGTCAGTGTACTTCTCACTCTCTGACAGGAGGCTCTGCAAATGAAAATATGCAGGCTTTTAGAACACTTACTCAAGGAAAACTCCCAAATGAAATCAGTGTGGAGTTGTGCCCAAATCAGAAGTCCAGAAGAGAGCCTCTGGTCTGGCACTTGAAGAAGCTATTTACAGAACTGCTAATGAGTGCACTGTGATGGAAAGTCATAGCAGAGCATATCCTGAATATTATCAAGAGTGAAAACTTCACTAAAAACAATCTTAAGCAACTGATAGCCTTCATTAAGAAAAAAGGCCTGTTTACTAATCTTTCAGTTCATAAATAATAAATACCATGTGTCGTGGTTTAAGCATAACTGATCATAGAATCATAGAATGTTTTTGGGTTGGAAAGGACCTTAAGATCATCCAGTTCCAAGCCCCTGCCATGGGCAGGGACACCTCACCCTAGACCATGTCGCCCAAGGCTCTGTCCAGCCTGGCCTTGAACACTGCCAGGGATGGGGCATTTACCACTTCTCTGGGCAACCTGTGCCAGCGCCTCATCATCCTGTTGTGCTGAGCACACATTCTGATCCAAGAATGTGTGTGCAGTCTAACTTAGAGATGAGCAAAATAGAAGACCAGATTTGGTGAATATGAATTACTATTTAATGTATATCTTTTTAAAAGTGATGGATCAGAAACCTGGCTAGGAGTGAACTGTGGAATTCAGCTGTAATTTCTGTCTTTATTTTTGCTTACATCTTGGCATTTCCTTTTCAAGGGATTCAAGGGGTTACACTAAGCAAAATGATTGACCCTACACACACTGAAATACATCTAGCCTACATTTCATTAGGCAAACAAGAGCGCTACAGATTCTGGACAGAGCCATGATCTTACCTTAGAAAATAGCAATATGAATAGAAAGAGGAACAGAAACCTTCCTTGGGAAATAAGCACTGTTGTCATATCAGGGCTAATACAGCTGCAGTGAATATCCAAACTTCCCTTGATTTCATGGAACAGGAGCAGAGCAGCGAAATGCTGTCAAAACACTGCCAGCACCCTGACATCAGGCATTTGCAGAGCTCCTAAACCAAGAATTGAATGCTTGACGTGGAAGCAAGGAGAACTAGAAGTATTCTCTTCCAAGTGGTCTCAATTCTACTGAGTATGTTTTTACAACTAAGGGATTTTTAAGTATGCCTTGGTCAATCAGATCACCTGCAACATAAGTTGTTAGCGAATGTGCTAACTGGTTTGGGAGCTCTTCATTGTTCTGTTGCAGGGACGAGTACTGAGATGGTGGATGAGAACATTGGGTTTGGTTTGGTTTGGTTTATTTTGCTGAAAGGATTTGCAAAAGGAAACTTATGGGAATTCGAAAATGTTTGTGTTTTGCCTGAAAATGATCCAGCTTTATGGAATTGTGGGTTTTGTGAGATGATCAACTGTGGAGTGGAGTTGGCTCAGAAAAAGTCTGTTAATCAAGCTGACCAGGAAAGATAAAATAGCTGCTTTACGAAGCACACGATCAGTATAACTGCTCAAGCTATATCCTGGCCTTGTATGGGAATGTGATTCTGAAGGTATCAGTATGCTGACAGATCTGCCTTACTGAAAGGGAAGAAGGGAAAAGGTTGTCAGATGCTGCAGGCTAACATGGTATTTCTAGTCTCCAGATTGCAATGCAAAGATCCCAAGGCAGCCCTGAACAAGCTGTCTCCAGACCTGGTTACTGCACAACCACACAAACACAGTGTGAAGCCTGAGCTGGTAAGCTCTGACACAAGTGCAAGGACAGGTAATGTGCAGCTACACGTGTTTGAGTAACTGACATGGTACCCCTGCTTGGAGCTGCATTGCACCACGAGGGTGTACCAACTGAGAGTAGCTGCATCATACCCTCTTGAGCACTACCCTCTTGAGCACTATCCTCCACTGAAAAAGGAGTAGGCTCTAACTTCCACATTTAAAATGAAGTAACAGAAGTAGATGGTACAGGTGCTGTGTAGGTTTTGCAGATCTTGTGATTTCCTGGTTTGATGTTGCCTTTTTTAATCAATACATATCACTGCTGTATACCCCTTGGCAAAGTATGCAGCAAAGTGTTTTGAAGAAGCTTTGAAACCTTTCTTGTGTCATTTCTGTGCCACCATGGTCTGTAGGCTCAAGAAGGAAAAATCCTGACATTTCCCAAAGGTGACACGGAGGATGCAGCAGGGAGTAGTGAGACAGAAGCACAGCCAGGTGGGATGTGGTATTTGGTGAAGCTCCTGAGAACTGGGGCTTACTGGAGATCATAAAAGAAACAGCCAATGAATTCCTCCTTTCCCAAAGTTTTGCCTATGTAATAATCTTTACATGGCTCTATTTTTAGATGAAGAATAGATAAATCAAAGTTGATGCGGTACTGATAGAGGAAATGAATGACATGTCAAACGCTGGGAGCATCCAGCTGACCTGCTGTAAATCCATGCTGGCTGAAAAGCACATTGCTTGCTCACTGGGGAGATTCATTAGTATTAATATAGAAGTTCAGTAGGTCACAGAAGTCTCATGCTCTCCTGGAAGGCTTAGAATAGAAGACGGAGGTGAAGGATTCAAATGTTCTTAATGTCTGTGCTCTCTGCTCAGCAGAGGACTGGAGAAAACCCATCCCCATTCCCTGCTGGCAAATTAGCCACTTTAACCATATTAGTTTTCAGTCAGATCTCCTAACTGCTTCAGCAGCAGTCTTGTCTGACAAGTGACTTGAAATCAAGGCCTTAATGTAATTTTTTTCTCATCTGATTTTTTTATCTCCCATAGGTGAGACAATTAAATAGGCTTCTAGACAGATAGAATTGTGATTAAAATAGTCTGAGTACAAAAACACTGTGTGGTCCAAAGGAAACCAAGTAAGCAAAAGTCCTGTTGTGAGACCTGAGCAGAAGCTAACGCACAGGTTTGTCATTGAGTAATTAGTGTTCTAACCTAAATTTACCCTTGAAGAGCTCATCTCTATTCTGGGTGCCTTAGGTGATGGCTCATCTCTTACAACTGGTTCTTGTATGAGGGAGCACAAAGGAAAAATTTAAACCGGGAAGTTGTTTTGGAGAACAGTGTTGAGGTTAAACACTCATGTTTCCTAACAACTGAACTTGTAGGTGTTGTAAGGCTTTCACTTACTGTAGATGGGCAAACATTATTTCAGCTTAGTAGTAGAAATCAGTTGAATTCAAACTTGCAGCTAAAGTTGTTCAACCATGGAAGTGGTATCAGAACTATTGGTTTCATCTGTTCTCCATCAGAATGCGTGCAACATAAATCAAACTTTAAAGTCACAATTTTAAGGGACCATTGTTATGATGCTCATGAGATCCATTCAAACAGTATTTTAGTAGCTGTACAGAAATCTAGTCTGTATTTCTTGATGTAAGTCTGTGAATGGAGCCCCCATACTGATTCCAAATGAAATCTGTGCATGATTTGGAAAAATATGCTTTCACCTTTTTTAAACCTTGGCTTGCCTCAAATTCTGGATTTAAAAAGAAAACAGTGAACATGTTTCAGAGCTCCATAAGAGCAGGAAAACACTGTTGAATTTTCGTGCTTGAGCCTGGCCATTCCTCCCATTTCATGCGGGACCTCCTCTGTCCTGCCCACATCACTGCTTTTCTCTTGCTAGACACATTGTCGTGGTGGCATTAACAAGCTGTGCCTGCTAGAATGAGTCTGCAGAAATTCCTCAATAGCTTTATGCAGAGTCCTTACTCTTACTGTCAGAGAGGGTGAGAAGGAAAGAGATTTCTATCCCTGTCTCAGAGGGTGGAGCGTGGCATTCTGTTACAAGTAGGCAGTACTAAACGTGGATAAAAGATCTTTGCAATCCTCACTCAGATAAAAATTAACACAAGACAGAAATTCTATGGATGAAACTTTGATGATGTTTAAGTCTAAAATTGTCATGAATCTGAAAAGCTCTAGTTCTGTCCAAAGTATTGATTCCAAAGATGACCCCCAGCCAGTGCATCAGGCAGTGAATGCTTGAAACCAGTTGGGGCGAGGAGATAAAAAAAGCAAGTACCTAGTTCAGTGAAGTAAAAAGATGGACAGGGAGAAATAGAGAATTATTACGTGGATAATCTACATGCACAAAGTAAGTAAAGTTCGGTGTTCTGAAGCTCTGAGTAGCCCTTTAATTCAAGACTACTCCTATGTTCCAGTAGAAGGTAGAGGGACTTATGCTTAGTGTAACCTAGCTCCATACACTGTCCAGCTCTCCAATGAAGAAATGTTTTCTACTGCCAGTGACTCAACCAACCAAGTCCTTTCCTCTTAGGAAAAGGCTGAAAAAACAGATAGGTTTTGCAGTGCAAAAGGTGATAAAGCTGGGCTCTTATCGGCCTTTCCTGTCAGTACTGCATTTATTCCAGAGTAGCCTCTGGTTACAAATGTAAGGGCACTCGACAGGAAGAGCTGGCTTGGATCTGGCCAACATCCAGATCTTTGAGGGCATTATGTATCAAAACCAACTATGTAACTGCTTTAGAGATGAGCCAGAGGTGCACTACAGACCAGAGTGTTGTTCACAAAACCCCTACCAGGCTGCTGTGATCTGCAGCAGGTAAGTTTGGTTGGAAAATACAGCACCATGTCCAGTGCACTGCAGCAGTTCTGTAGGTGGTTACTTGCTTTTGTAAGATGCCTGCTTCAGTCAAAGGTTCTGAGGTTCCTTCTTTGTATTTGTGACATCAGGTGGTAAAAACTGGGCTCTTCATTATGCAGGGTAAAGTGAAGTATTAACCCTGTGATGTGGAACAGTGAATAAGGGATGGAAGAGTTTCATTCATCACAGTGTGGCATTTCCATATTCCTACAGTGTCTAAGGAAGATGAAGCTTCAACAGTTCACTGCTTCCCCTTGACCTAATAGGAATGAAGACGTGTATGTCTCATACCTGCGAGCCTTCTCTGCTGTATGTATGTACTAACTAAACCAACCTGAGGTTGTAAGAAGCATGAAAATAATCTAAACCACAGGGTGCCTTGTAGGGAATTACTCGCCTTCCATTTTCCCAGCAGCAAGCTGAGAGCCACAAGAAAGAAATGATAACTGCTGGCATGACAACTCTCTCAGTGGATTGTACCTAGGGCTGGGCAGCTAGGTGCCACCTCTTATGCAGTGTGAGATGTGAAAACCACTAATTTCTCCCTCAGGATATATGACCTCAGAAGCAAGCTGAGGACAGGTAAAAGTATGACAGTATGTATTTCTCTAGTATATGTGTGACTGAAGTGAATTTATGCACCAAAGTGAACAAGGAGATGGATTTTATTAGCCTTCCAATATACTGCAAATAAATAAATAAGGGAAGCCTTTTTTTGTTAGATTTCATTTCATTTCAGCTAAACATCTCTTCCTGTTTCCGGCACTCGCTCCAGGAAATCCAACCCCTTCACTTTTTTGCAGAAGGAAGTTACAGAAATGCAAACAGCAGCTATTTTTACAGTTCTGCAGTGTTCTGAGGGTCTAAGTCACAGGCTGTGAAGCCACCATGAGTGGTGGACACAGAGTAAGTAACAGTCATTGTCTCAAATGTGAAGTACTTCGTATCTGTAACACACAAACTCCAGCAATGTCGATTAATTCCCTTTTCCTAATGAGGTCTGTACAGGTTCAAGAGAATGACTGCATACTGAGTCTGGAGGGCTGAGACTAACATAAAATACTCAAATATTAATATAAAATACTATGCTGCTTTAGATCATACATCAGAGAAGGTTTTTTAAAGCTACTTTACTATCCAGAAGTGAAGTACCAACATTACTCACAGCTGTAACAAATCCTAGTGAATCCGTGCCTGCTGCTGGTCTTAAAGCTCTTCAGCCCAAATCCAGAACCAGAATCTGACATCACTGACACAAAAATCAGCCCTTAGATCTTCCACATACCCATGAGAGTAGGATTCTGCTTTGATTCCCAAAAGTATTTGGGCACTACCTTTGAAAAGCCAAATGTTCATCATCTATTAAGGTCTTCCATTGTGACATTTCCCCAGCCCTGATTCTTGAAAATGCTTGATACAAAGCCAAAAGAAACGTTGGAGTCCTTTCTCTTGTCATTGGTGAGTTTGAATCAAGTCTCATAATGCCAAAGTTAGATGCAGTGGTTACAGAAAAGAATGTTGTATGTGTTCTTCGATGGCAACTTGGTTATAGTGGAACGTGGGAGCAGTATTATAGGCAGAACTGGAAGGTTGGGGGGCTCTTTTCTTCCAAAACCAACACAGAGACTCCCAAGTCAAGTTTCTGATGAGGCACTGAGTGCAATTTTGTGTGGGATGATAATTCAGTCCTGTCACAGGAGTAGCCATCCACAGCCACCAACTGATGTGTACTCCCAGACAGGGAGAAGTGCGCACAGAAACGTGTTCCCTTGGAAATTTCCTCATTCCCTGCACTTTCTCCAACTGCTTCAGAGTCTAGGAGGCGAAATGAGTTAAAACCAGCATGTTTATTCCGGCAGATAAGACTTTATTTCGCAAAGGAAGGAGGATTCACCCATATTTGTGTATACATTTATATATTTACACGTGTTTCTATGTCTTTATGTATAGATCGGTATATTTATGTCTGTATTTAAGCGAATGCAAAGGCGGGCGGGCAGCACCGGGCTGTCGGACAGCAG